>CM040118.1:90841528-91141591 GCA_022559845.1 Amorphophallus konjac
CGGACCCCTAGCCTACCAACTGATGGTGCTAAGGCGGGAGCTACAGGAGTTCCCTACAGCGATGGTAAACTAGAGACCCTACTCAGACATGGTCGATGCCGACCAGCCGTGGGTTCTAGCAAGTCGTGCCCGGTTCGGACGGGAACTGTGGATGCACTGCCTGAATGAAATCGAGCTGCTTCGGCTACGATTAGTTATGAGGACTTTAGGACTGGCTCAAGAATGGGTGGATTCAGCTGTGCCACCTCGTGTCGGGAGAAAGACGTGGGGACCGGCGACCTGCATTGACTGGCGCGTGCGATTCCCCGAACAGTATGAGGACTGGCAACGGGGTGGCACGATTGTAGAATCACAGGCGCGGGATAGCGAGGACTACTTGCGTCTATATAGGACAAAGTACGCAGAGCGGTTCCAACCCCGAGGACTTATGGAGGTAGGTTTCCCCTTTTTCTCTTTTCTTCTTTCTCCTTTTCTTGGTTTTCTGGTGAAAATGCTGACTCGTAAGGCTGCAGGATGTCCGGGATGCCATGATAGCGAATTTACGAACTCGCTTGGCAGAGATGGAACAACAGTCGGGTAATGCCCGCGAAGCTACGAGCGCCTTGGTAGGTGTACAGTATGTTCCTAATTAAAACCCCAGATTCCAGATGTTGGCTGCTAATTCACGCGGTCGTAGCATGCCCAGATTGGCGCGGCCTCCCCAGCGGTGGGAGTAGGTGGTGCCTCTTCCAGCTTATGGATTCCCACCTCAGAACTTGACTTGCTTCATGAGCAACTTGCTCATGCCACGCAGCGTGCTGCGGAGGCAGAAGGGATGCTCCGTATACAGGTAAAAGTTTCAGTGTTGAGTTCTCTTTGTTTACGCCTTATCGCGTATCTGAGATGGTACACTCGACAGGAAAAGGAGATGGAAGAAGCGCTCGCCCAAGCTGCGCAGAAGGAGGCTAGGATAGCAGAACTGGAGAGGGAACTGCGGCGTCATCCTGATGACGACTCCTCTAGGGATGCTGTGGAACTGAGGATCACTCTCCAGTTGGAGAGGGAGGACCGCGAGAGAGAACGTGCAGAGAAAGAAAGAGACGCAGAGAGAGAAAGAGCCAACAGATTGACTGAAAGGGAGGAACGAAGGGCCATGGAGGCCCAACTATTCGAACTCCGAATTAGCCTTGGTCTTGCTGAACAGTGGCTGAGAGATGGTGAGGAGCGCTACCGAAGAGCACGAGAGCGTGGCTTTCGGGTTGGTAGCTTCTCTGCTGCTTCCGTAGATCAACGCCGGGATGTGGGAATAGGAAGAAGAGTACAGAGCGGTAGGAGTACCGCTTTTCGTAGTTGGGTAGCACCTTTGAGAGCGTTTTACCCGGAGAGTAGTGGGACGAGTAATGCGGAGAGAGAGGGTGGAACTTGATGTAATTTTTTTGGTTTTTGGAATAAAATACAAGGTTTGGTTTGTTTGGTTTTCACCTTTGCTTCTGTTGCCTGGATCCCTGCACACATCACTGAAACAAACAAATCAGAATTTCTATTCTGACTTGGCCCCTTGCTCAATAAGCAAATGGTCACTGTGACTGTCCTTGATGACTGGTCAAGGGGCCAAGCCTTTATTTAAGGAAGGCGAGAGAAAGATATAGTGATGATAGATGCGACAGGCAAGCATACGAATGCAAGCAGTATTAAAAGTGAGATGCTACACGCAAATGTAATCATGCAAAATTGATTTGTTTTCTTTTTTATATTTGGCATTTTTTTATTTTATCATAAAAAAGATTTTTTTACTTGCAAATATGTACATTTTCTCTTATCTATTTTTTGTTGCTTTTATTATTTCGATTTTTTTTGTTACTAACGCGTGGCAAGCACCCAAATGGCACCTAACCTACGTGAGACAGGGGTTTCTTACTAACCTCCCAGGTATCCTAAGTGCACATCTAGGTTGATTTGGGCCTCTAGACCCCTCGAATGATGATCCCGCCGGCTAAGACTTACCCTGATGACAATACCGCCATGCCATGCTTAGGCTCCCAGTCGCTTCTGACCACAGGGATTCACCCAAAAGGTGTTTGAGGTAAATGATTTGCCCGACCCGGGTCTGTTTCCTCACAACTCTAGATGGTATATGATGGACCACCCTGGAACCCTAACGACCAACCGCGCGACGCTGACCCGGAATCAGACGCCGTCGCACCCATAGGTGACGCGCTTGCATTGGCCTAAGCCCGAGGTTAAACAAGAAGACATCAAGGTGGTAAACAGGGGTCTTGACCAGCCAGAAACACGGAGACTCCTTCGCAGCGATAGCTTTTGCTTTTCAAAGTAGGCAACCAAATGTGTATATTAAAATAAGGTCGCGGACCCTGGGGAGTTTTCACCTTTCAGAAACTCCATCGAACCTTCATCTTTAGAGGAAGAAGGAAGAGCGTGGGGGATAAACCTCCTGAGAGGATCAGCAAAACCGTTAACCCGGCGAGCGAATAAGGGCCCATTAACTCTTTCCTTTCGGACAACTTCGGACCAAATCTCGAGCATTTACATTCCACGGCCCCTTTTGTGGATTCAGACTTTTGCTTTGAGGGGTTCCGTTTATCGCAACAGGCACGGTCACGACCAGATTTTTCTCTTGATTTTGATTTTGTATTTCTTTTTGTGAGGGAGATATAGTCATTTGACGTTTGTGGGCTCCCTTTTTGTATGCCTACGGGGACACTGCCCTCTTCTCGTGCTCTGATCGATGCTCGAGGAAATGGATCCTACTCTTGCCTTTGGGTTTGAGTTTTGGTTTCTCATGCTCAGCATTTTAAGGGCGCCGACTGTCTCATTTGGTCGAAGAGAAAAGAATAAAGATTACAGCTTCCGGAGATCTTCTGGGTGACGCTCCACCGTAGGTGATGCTACCGACTTTTTTTTTGAATAAAATACATAAGTGAGCACATGTTAGCTTCCTTCAAGCGAGCATAGGCCGACGTGGCCGGACAGGGATCTCCACGGTTCTGGCAAACCAAGACCCGGTGACTACCAAGCCTTAATGGGCCCTATCCTAACATGAAGGTTAGATGCAGGAACTTAACTACATGGTGACTGCCAGGCATCGACATTTTGAATTTTTCATATTTTTAGTGGTTTTCGGTATTTCTTTGTTTTTGATGTTTTTATCTTTTCATCATTTTTTTGTTTGTGGCAAGGGTAGTATTTCTTAAGATAAAGCCCATTCCAAGGGTGGGATAACTCGGTCCCTTCGGCGTTGACTAGCTTGTAGGCGTTGCCAGGGTACACGGCTTGAATTACAAATGGTCCTTCCCAATTTGGTTGGAGCTTAGAACGCGGACCTCCAGGTTTGACAAAAATTCTTTTTACGACCATGTCACCGACTTTGAATTTTCTCTCAACGACTTTCTTTTGGTAAAAGTGAGCGAGTCTATTTTGATACACGCGCGTGTTCAGCAGCGGCCAGCCGTTTCTCATCCAAGAGTTCCAACTGGGCGAGGAGTGAATTACGACGATCGTCGAGGGGAAATTCCTCGTCCAATTGTACCCTAAGAGAAGGGATCAGAGTCTCGTATGGGACTACCGCTTCCATACCATAAGTAAGGGCAAATGGAGTCTGCTCGGTGGGGGTACGGATTGATGTGCGATAGGCCCATAGAGCTTCGATAAGCTTTTCTGGCCAGTCTGAAAACTTACTAGACTCGCAGGTTTTTTTGATGATTTTGAGTAATGTTTTATTGGTGGCCTCCGCTTGGCCGTTACCTTGTGGGTAATAAGGTGATGAATGATGCAATGTAATTGCGTACCTTTTGCAGAGGTCCTGTAGGTCCTGAGAAATGAACTGTGGCCCATTATCGGTGACGATCGTGCTTGGAATGCCGAATCTGGCGAGGATGTTCTTTATGATGAATTTGCAGACTGTTGATGCCTTGATTTCCGCGTAAGCTTCAGCTTCGGCCCATTTGGTGAAGTATTCCGTCGCAGTAAGGATGAAAGATTTCTGGTTGGTGAGGGAATTGGGATCACCTAGGGGACCAATGATGTCGAATGCCCACATGGAGAAAGGCCACGGGGAAGATATTGGATGAAGTGAGGAAGATGGTGAATGGATTTTATCGGCGTGAAGTTGACACTTGACACACCTACGGACATAGACAGCACAATCTTCTTCCATAGTGGGCCAATAAAAGCCTTGGCGAATGATCTTCTTGGCGAGCATCTAACTATTCACGTGGCCACCGCACACGCCCGAGTGCGTCTCCTCTACACATTTCCAAACCTCATCGTCACCAAGACATCTTAACAGAATACCAGTAAGGCTCCTCCTATAGAGTAGACCTCCAACCAAAGTATATTTCTGAGCCACCCTTCTTATGGCTTTCTTGTCCTCTGTGGTGGCCCCTTCAGGATAAGACTGATCTTGGCAGTATTTGACAATTTCATAGAACCATGGTTTCTCTTCATCAGCCAGTTCTTCTTCAACCTCTGCCAACATGATCTCCCTCTTCTCAAGGATATCTTCCTGCAGGATCTTTCTTGCTATCCTGTCTTTGATATTTACGTAGGAAGCATCATCGATTGCAGGGGCGTGAAGTTTGTAGATGGAAATGGACTTAAACCATCTTCCTAGAGGGAACCTTATGGATGATGCCAACGAGGTGAGGGCATCGACGAGAATATTCTGATGACGAGGGACATGAACAAAGATCAGTTTGGTGAACAGTTTGGCAAAGGCAGCAGTGAGTTCTTGGTATGGCTTGAGTTTGGGATCGCGAGTGCGATATTTAGTGAGCACCTGGTGAAGGATGAGTTGACTATCACCTACGACTCGCAACTCAGTGATACGAAAAGAATGAGCGAGTTCTAGGCCAGCTAGAAGAGCTTCATATTCGGCTATATTGTTGGTGACTGGAAATTTGAGTTGGTATGCCAATGGGAATGTGAGGCCTTCAGGCGACAGGAGGGCAACGCCGATTCCTCTCCCTTGAGAATTCAGAGCTCCATCAAAGTATAGCGTCCACGTTGGCTCATCTGATTGGTTGACGGACATTAGTTCCTCATCTGGAAACTCTGATTGGACGGGATCGAACTTGGGAAGAGGATGGTGAGCGAGATGCTCGGCTATGACATAGCCTTTAATCACCTTTTGCTGGATGTAGGTGATGTCGAACTGAGAGAGAAAACTTTGCCAGCGTGCTAGCCTATCCGTAAGGATGGCTTTCTCCAGAAGGAATTTGATAGGATTCATTCGAGCAATCAAGTGGACCTCATGAGCCAAGAAGTAGTGCTTCAATTTCTGCACTACCCAAACGAGGGCAGCACAGGTTTTCCTCATGACAGTGTACTTCTGCTCACAGGGATTGAGAAGTTTGGACAAGTAATAGGTTGCCCGTTCCTTGCCTTCTTCATCAGCTTGTGCGAGGACGGCTCCCACGGAGTCATCCAAGACTGAGACGTAAAGGATCATAGGTTTTTCTGGTTTGGGTGGAATGAGAACGGGTGGACTAACCAGATATTCCTTCAACCCTTCAAAAGCTTTCTGACATTTAGAATTTCAGTGGAATTCTACTCCTGGCTTGGTCAACTCGTAGAGAGGTCTACACCTTTGTGAATGTTGAGACACAAACCGACGAATAAACTGCAACCTCCCGATTAAACCTCGGACTTCCCTCAAATTCTTGGGAGGCGGCATATCCCTGATAGCCTTAGCTTTGTCGGGATCTATCTCGATCCCTCTTTTGCTCACAATGAACCCCAGCAATTTACCTGACGACACACCAAACACACACTTCTTCGGGTTCATTTTCAGTTGGAACTCCCTTGACCTCTGCAAGACCTTAGCCAAAACTTCTGGATGTTCCATCCTGGTCCTTGATTTTACCAATAAGTCATCCACATACACTTCCAGATATATGTGCATCATGTCATGAAATATGGCCATCATCGCTCTTTGGTAAGTAGCTCCAGCATTCTTTAATCCGAACGGCATGACCACGTAACAATATGTTCCCCAAGGGGTAGTGAATGACGTCTTTTCCTAATCCTCTTCTGCCAAACGAATTTGATTGTATCCTGAAAATCCATCCATGAATGAGAGGGTTTCGTAGCCTGCCGTGTTATCAATCAACACATCAATGTGAGGTAAGGGGAAATCATCTTTTGGACACGCGCGGTTAAGGTCCCGGAAGTCGATACAAATCCTGACTTTCCCATCTTTCTTCATGACCGGGACAATGTTCGCCACCCATTGAGGATAAAGAACGACTCTAATGAACCTGGCTTTGTGGAGCTTATCGACCTCTTCTTTCATTTTCAAAGCCATTTGAGGGTGGAAACGCCTTAACCTTTGTTTTACCGAGACGGACCCTGATTTTAGGGTTAAACGGTGTTCGACCAAGGTTGAATCCAGACCCGGCATATCCTCGTAGCTCCATGCGAACGTGTCCTTATATTCCTTGAGAACCTCAATTAATGCCTCTTCTTCAGAGGGTGGTAGGTTGTCACTTATGAGGATGATCCTAGGGTCTTCCTCAGTTCCCAAGTTGACTTCTTTGGTGGATTCTTCTACGGCGGTTGACGGCTCGTCGAATCTCCTCATTCCACTTGCGTATGCGCCGCCGCATTCTCATATTCTTCACCCTCATCTTCAGTGGGGCATTCTTCATTCATGATCTCGTAGACTCCATACCCTTCATCAAATGCACAGTCGCCCTCACATTCTATTTCTGGTAGCCGGATGGGATTTTCTAGCAACTGGGGGATGGCAAGGAGGGCTTGACACCTGGCGGCTAAATCCAGAAGGAATCGACGAGGGATCTGCCTACCCTTGGATTTCTTCCTAGGTACTACCCTTGGCCTATCATTCCTAGATTGACTGACAATATTTACAGAAGAAGAGGAAGATGAAGAGGATGGTGTAGAATGTACAGGAGAAGACCCCTCAGAGGAGGGGTAGAAAAGGTCGCTCATCGGACCTTGGATGGGTGGTCCGCAAGGCGGTACGCACCCGTGGGAGATGTAGGAGGTTTCCTCAACGAAGATGTGTTGTTGGGGAGTTTGAAAATTGATGTTTTTTTTTCGTTTTCATTTTTAATGACAAAGCAGTGAAAAGAGATTGGAGGAGAGAGAAAAGTGGTTATGGCTAGAGGATTGTGAGGCTCATAGAGCAGATCATGGTTGAAGACCTGGCGCGGGTTGAAAAGCCCGCGTAGGTATGTAAACAGAGAAGGGGATCTGGGAAGATCATCAGACAATTGTCTGGCCCAGGAAGAAGATATCAGCAAAGGCTGAGACGAGTGGATGGAGAAGATGGCGGCTAATGAGCCGTCGACGGCAATGTTGAGGACGGATGAAGATCCGTCGATGACAGAGTCCTTCTGGCGAGGACGAGGATAGTTAAGAGTGGTAATATTCTCTGGTATTTCAGAGATCAATGGCGGTCCTTCAAGTTGCGGAAATGAGAACATCCTTTCCAGTGCAACGGAAATGTCCCGTATGTCGAACCATTTGTTCCACTCGCATTCCGGATCTTTGATCTTGCCTCTTTTGGTGATCCTCGGATATTTTTCAGCCAAATATACAGCATGTGATCCCCCATATGCTTCTCGTGGGTAATCTCCCATCTGAACAATGGGCCCTCTGTTGAAGTGGTTTGATAGAGTCCATGTGAGGGGCTTCCAATCCGCCCTGAACGGTCCTTTGAAGCCTAGGCCAAACCTACGATTCGGCCTAATTTCCTTTGGGGGTTTGAGCATACCCTGTAATTGTGCGCCCAGACCTTTACCCTGTTGATAGCCGATGTTCCTCATAATCTCCCAACCTTTGGAGTGAAAAGGGAGACATGATGTTGCGGTTGTCCTGACCGGCTCCTTTGGTGCTAGTGGAACGTGAGATGAATCACGTACATCCAGTAGTGACAATATGGGCCGATGAGACGGCCAAACAGAGGGCAGAGAGGTGTTGATAGCATCCACTGTGTGAAGGACAGGTGTACTGACCACTTTAATAATTCTCCCATTGTAAGGAAACTTCATGCACTGATGGTTGGTGGAAGGCACAGCGTCCATGGCTTCGATGTAAGGGCGACCCAGTATAGCCTTGAATGTGGGGTCCATGTCGAGGACATGGAATTCCGTGGGAATTGACATGGGGCCTAGTTCTGCCTTCAGAATAATCATCCCCTGCGGCGGCCTTTTGCTATTGTCATAGGCTGTGACCGTGATCGAGGAAGGTCTTATTTGTTCCTCGTCGATCCCACACAACTGAAGAGTGCTCATGGAGATCACATTTATGGACGCACCCGTGTCCACAAGACACGGGTTTATGGATACCCCATTGATTTTTATTGAAATGCACAATGCATATTCTGAGCTTCCTTGGGAGCGAGCTCGTAGTTGTGGAACATGATGGCCGGTTGTGTGTCTGTTGGGGTAAGGACGGTCGAAATCTTCTCCACGAGGAGGTCTTCATTAACCATGACTCTTTGAAGGTACTCCATTAAGGCTGCCTGGTGGGATGTGGATCTTTGAAGAAGCTCCAGGATGGAGATCCGAGTAGGCGTCTTGTCCAAATGTTTTAATAGATCATACTGTGTTCCAGGGATAGCTCTTTCTGGTTGTTCTCCATCATCCTTCTCTGGCTGAGATTGCTCAAGATTCTGACTGTTGTGGGGGAAAACCCTGTGGAAAATCCTTCCACTCCGGAGCACCATTGCCTGCGGCTTTTGTACCTCTGTGGGGGTAGCAGTGGGTTTTAACAGAGGTTTGAGGGGTAGTGGTGGAGGAATGGTCGATGAAGCAGGGGTGATGACGGGAGCAGAGATTCTGATGAGGGGTTTGTTAGGTGGAGGCATGGTGAAGGTAGAGGGGATATCGCGCAGATTATGAAGGATAAGGGGTCTGGAAGGTGGAGGTGGAGACGAAGTAGAAGTGGGTAGGGCTTGAAGTGGGCAATGATTTTGAGGTGGGCGATGAGTAATGAGTGGTTTTGAAGGCATTAGTGGTGATACGGTGGAGAATGACGGGGTTATGTATGGTTGACGGATGATAAGGGGTTTAGAAGGCGTAGGGGTAAATGTGGTAGAGGTGGATGGTAAAGTGGGGGAGTGAGAGAAGATGAGAGGGTGTGAAGGCGTAGTGGAGAGTGTCGGTTGATAGGAGATCGGGGTACGGATGAGAGGGCGTAATGGTAGTGGAAATGGTGAAGGCGATACTGACGCGGGTTGATGAGAGAGAGGTGCTACCCGGGCAAGGCGAGGGGGTTGCATGACGATGGGGTTGGAGGAAGAAATAATAGAGGTACTTTCCTGGTGCCACACCTGCTCTCTCCCGACTTCGGGAAGGAGGAGATGGGGTTAACCTGATGATTGGGCTGTTGGTGCTCCGGTAATGGATTCTGGATTATGCCCATGTCGGGCTGTTGTTGTGGGGCCTGCTGAGGCTGTTGTTGTTGTTGTGGTTGCTGCTGCTGCTGCTGTTATAACTGCTGCTGTGGCCTATGAGGAGGTCTCCTAGCCTTAAGAGCGGCGACGTATCGTCTCATTTCATCCCAATCTATTTGATGTTCATCATTCATATCGTGGATGTAATCTTTGAAATGGAAGCAGTAATCTACTGTGTGTCCTGGCTGCCTGTGGTAGACGCAGTATTTGGAGGTATCAACATTTGGGGGCCACACGGGCCTTTCTCTGGGTAGGGCGAGTTGGTTTGATGCCATGAGGGCATTAAAAATGTCTGCTACGGTTTCTGGCAATGGTGGATAGTAGGCTCTCTTGGGACCGAGCGGCCTCCTTTGTTGCTGTTGGGGACCATAGTTCCCCGGGGGTGGAACTTGGTTGTACTGAAGCGGTGGTTGTTGTTGCTGAGGTTGTGGTTGTTGTTGCTGGGGTTGACGTAATGGAGGCATATTATCCTGGGGTGGATTATTTTGGGGTGGAGGACGAAGAGGGAAAGGACCTGGTTGGAGGGGAAGTCGGGGCATTTGTGGAGGCCTTGGGTTGACTGCATAGTTGGCATTGTTGACCGCACCCACTTGCTCATTTGTCACGACCCCTTCTGTGGCTCCGCCCGGGACACCAGCGCCTGTCTTTCTGACCACTTTGGGCTTCGACGACTCAAACATGTTCATAATGGGGGAGTCTTTTAACTAGGTTTGGATGTATCGGGCCCTTTCATAGAGTTCCTCCATTGTAGTAAGTTTATTCATGGCCAGGATGTGTCTGAACTGTGGGGTTGCATTAGACACAATCATCTTCACTTGTTCGGGCTCAGAGAGGGTATCCCTTATTCTTTCCGCCAGAGACCTCCATCTATCAGCATAGCGGACAAAATCCTCATCGGGCTTCATCTTTTCGGCCACTAGGTCGGTAATGGAGAGTGAGGGACCGACCCTATCCCTATATTTCTGCAAGAACCTTCTCTGGACTATTTCAAAATTCTCGGCCTCGCGGGGCTCCAAGGAATAGAACCACTCAAGCGCGGGACCATCCAATGATCTCCGAAAGAGGTATGCCAGGGACCTCTGATCGTTTTGCCAATAGGAGGATTCATACATGAAATCCTTGAGGTGAATGAAGGGGTTGCCGGTACCATTGTATCTGCGGTACGTGGGCATTTCGGAGGGAGGAAGATGAATGACGGGAAGGATTGGCAAAGCAACCTCCGGGGTGGCTTTCACGTCCACCATCCTTCTCAGATTTTGAAACTGCTCGTCCATGCGATTGAACCTATTGAGGAGCGATTGGGCGAGCTCCTCTGGAGGTGAAGGTGGCACTTGCCACTGGGGGAGAAACTGTCTCCCTGAGACTTTAGGGGGGAACCCGGAATGAGAGGGAGCTGTCGGACCGCCGACAGTTGGCCCTGGCTGAAGCGGTGTGTGGGGAACAACGGGAGTTTGAGATTGTGACGGGAACTGGAATGAGGGTAGTTGTTGGCTCGCTTGTCCTTGAAGCGAGGGAGACTGGATGGCTTGCGCCAATGGAGGAGATGGAATGGCCTGCACGGACTCTTGGAGAGGTGCGATGACCGGAGTTGATTCCTGGGGCGTGGGGGAAACAGATTTCCCTTTTAGAATGGCCTGGAAGGCCCGGAGCTGTTCAGAGGTAAGCTCCGTGTTGGCGAGGACGCCCAGTAAGGAAGAGATATCCTGCGGTGGGGATGTGTCCCCGGCAATAACCTGCACCTCATGCGAGTGTTCATGAGAAGGACCCGAGTCCATAGCATAGACTCGCGGGTCGGCTGACAAACCACGACTAGGGTGGTTTTCCTCAAAAGACTCGTGAGCCATGCTCACAGTTTTCCCAGAACGCAAAAGCATACACTAGCAAGCAGGTAGCAGAGATTATCGAACAAGTTGATGCCTTTACGTCTTTTTTGTGTTTTGATTTTGATGATTTTTTTTGTGTTTTTAGGGAGATCCGAAGTTCACACAAAATGGGGATCCTAGTTTATTTTTTTTTCACCGTCGTGTCAGCTAGGGTCTCTCGTCTCACCACGAATGAAATGACTAACTTCGGGGAACCTCAATGGTACAACCAGCCCAGTGAACGAAGAGGAGATTCTTCGATGTCGGGGACTTACGGAGGTCCCAGTGGAGGAGATTCTAGTCCGTTGAGAGGAATTCTCAAACGGAGAGTCCTTCCTTCACCGGGAAAGGGTGATCCTCAAAAAAATGAAAAAATGATAGAAAAGAGGGATGGATGTATGCAATGAAATGCTGACAGAGATATGGAGTGGGAAAACAACAGAAATAACAGACATGTAATAAACAAACAACCAATCAAAACTGACAGTGCTGCCGTGAGCACAACGGGGGCGCGCGCGGGCGCCAAGGTGGAGAGGCACGGATGGTGCCGAACTTGCAAGGGTAGCCAAAAGGAAGCAGTAGAGGTCCCACCGTGATCGCCAATCTGTGAGCGACGTCACGTGGTTCGGGGTGCGAAGAGGACGCGGAGCGCGCGGGCTCCTTCTTTTTGTTTGCTGCAACACAGAAATAAGAGAAAAGAGAAGGGGCCACCACGGGAGATTGCTCCGGTGGGGCGAGCGGGACAAATGTAATATAGCAAGATATGGGGGTTAAACGGCCATAGCGGGAAGTGACTCGCCGCGACCTCGGGGGGACGGGAATGGTGCAGAAATTAAATAACAAGAATTGAAATGGCCATTGGGGAAGTGACTCGCCGCAGCCTCGAGAATATGAACAGATAAGAATATAACAGAATATAAGGAGAATATAAAGAGCGAGAATTTAAACGGCCATTGGGGAAGTGACTCACCGCGGCCTCGAGAATATGAATAGATAAGAATATAACATATAAGAACGGGAATTTAAACGGCCATTGGGGAAGTGACTCGCCACGGCCTCGAGAATATGAGCAGAATACAACAGAATATAAAGAGAGTATAAGAACGGGAATTTAAACGGCCATTGGGGAAGTGACTCGCCGCGGCCTTGAGAACAAGATGTGATCGCCAGGGGCCGAAAGACCCCAAAATAAAGAAAGTGATCGTGCCTACCTCAAGAGCGGGAGATGGCGGGTTGCTTCTTCCTCCCCCTTCGACCGGCCGACGGAGAGGGCTTTCCTTGGGTACCCTTGCAAAATAACGACAAACAAGTAACGAGTGGATTAGAAAGATGAATGTGTAGTATTCAAATCCTTGCGATAAAAATAACGAAATGATGGCAAGACACACACCTGGTTGGTGTTGTCTTTTAAACCCCTCTCGGACTCGAGTAGGAGGAAAATGAGATGATGGATGCAAGAAGTATATAAGAAGAGGCGCTCTTATGAAGGGGGATAGATGATGCGAGATGATGAATGCAAACGAACTAAGAAGAAGAGGAAAGGATTGGCTTATTGGATGTGCCGATGGTGAAATCCGGCGGAGCTCCGGCAGCGTAGGGATGGCGTGGAAGCGCGGTGGATGAAGACGACCTTCCTCTCGCGAGCGTGGGCACCCGAGAAGCCGGCGGAACCTCCACCTACAAAAGACCCCACGGGTTAGAAAATGACTCTGGTAGCCTCTGGGCTCCGGCAGCCTATCGGATCTCTTCGAAGCTCTTCCTAGAACTGAGGGGGTGGGCCTCTATTTATAGGGCTCCGGAGGGTGGAGGCGTCCAGGACCCTGGACACCTCCATCAGGGCTGAACTAATATTTTATTCTATTTTTATTAATTTGTTCAGAATATTTTTGTGGAGGCGTCCAGGGCCCCGGACGCCCCTAACAGGTCCACCGAACACCACCGACGGCCGCACGCGGTTTGACATAACGCGTGGTTTTGTGAGCGGCGCCTCGTGATTTTGAAATGGGCGCGTCCAGCGGGCTGGACATCTCCATAATTTGGCTTTTTTCACACACGACAAACCATCGTTCGGTGGGCGACGCCCGTGAGGGAGTTGATGGAGGCGTCCAGGGGCCTGGACGCCTCCATTAACATATTATTTTTTATTTATTTTGTCTTTTTATGCCAAAGCTGGCATTATATATTTTTTATGCTTGTTTTTTTATGGAGGCGTCCAGTGGCCTGAACGCCTCCATTAATGTATAATTTTTATTTTGTTTTGTCTTTTTATGCCAACTGGCATATATATATATATATTTATATTTGTTTTGATGGAGGCGTCCAGGGGCCTGGACGCCTCCATTAATATATTATTTTTTATTTGTGTTTTGGGTTTTGAAAAATAAAATTAAAAGAATGGGGGCGTCCAGGGGCCTGGACGCCCCCATTAAGACCCACCCGGGTCCTCAGTTCAAGCGTTGGCGGCCGCCCGGCAGACACCCTTCTTGGTTCCGGAACCTCCTGATGCGTCTGACTGGTGTTGATGCTGTCCGAATGCCGTGACGAGACGATTCCGGATGCCGAAAAGGGCGGAAGAAGACTCAAGAAAAGGAAGCACTCGAGCGATTCAAAATGCGTAAGCCGTTGCGGGGCGTTGTATAGTAATATGAGACTTTCTCGGGAGACGTCAGGAATGGCGTGTCTACACCAGTGTTTGACATCCCCGAGGCCCACCTGAAGAGGCTTTATTCACAGCACCAGAGGGAGGTAGAGAAATATCTGGCCCAGCGTCGGGCTTTGAAGGAAACAGATTCCGACCCGCCTGCTCCTGTCTTTGCTGCTATCAACAAGGACACTTTCATGTAGAGCTTGAAACATTTGTGCCGTGTGGGGGACGCTCGTTTGGAGGCGCAATAATACCCATTTCCTGTTGAAGAGCCGCTCCCGGCAGTAGTCCCTTGGAGGGGTCCGACAGATAGATTTCATCCATATAGGACGTTTGTGCGTAGGGAGGACAGGACTCAGACGTACTACAAGCAAACGTCTTGGCTGTTCATTCTGCTGAACTTACATGGGTTGTCTGCGGAAAGCCCGCTAGCCGGCATCTTGAATAAGCCGCTGTTCATCTCCTTTCATTATGTCGACGGTTGGGGCATGGACCACCTTGACTTATTTCGATGCCTTGACTCACGTGGTCATAGTGATCTAGCAGCTTTAGTGGAGAAATGCCAGATATTTGGTGATGTCTGCTGGCTTATCAAGGAGGCTGCTTCCCGCTCCAAGGAGGTAGCTTATCTGTACTGGCCGCTCTCTGTCTTTTATGATGGTCCAGCAGGTATGATCTTTTCTTTTCTGACTGTAGTGCTTTCTGATAAATATTTAAGCTCTGCATTCACTGACCTCATTGCTTCTCTGCCGTCTTCAACAGACAGGCCGGATATAAAGCGCCAGGGGCTATACAGAAGGATCATTACGCAGGCTGAGAAGCCTACTTATTTTGAAGTCCTTGCAGTAGCACCGACTACCACTCCCCTGCCTCCTGGCAAGAAGAGAAAGGTTTCTACGGTCAAGGCTGCAGTCGGGAAGGCCAGGAAGGCCAAGAAGGCTCATGCTCAGCAGTCGGCTTCGGTAGCGATGGACACTGGGACCCCTCTCCCTGATATTCCCTCATTTGATGAGTTCGAATCTCAAAGGGAGGCTGCTCAGACATCTGTTCAGGGTAACATCAATAGCCTGCAGTTGCATCCTTCATCCTCTTTTGCTGGATTTTAAAGAAGTCCTTGAATCTGACCCCTCCCTTTTGCACAGCCCAAGAGCCAGTTGTGGCATCTTCTGTGGTGGAGACCAGGCTGCCTTCTCCCACGCCGGCTAGTGAGGCGGAGGGTAAGAATGCCTTTTTCATCTTTTTTTGCATATTTCAATTACTTTTCATTGTCCCTCTCACAAGCTTTTCCCTATAGTGACGGTCGGGGAGGAGACTGAAATTACGGGAGAGGCTGGCGATATCACTCAGCCACAGGAGGGTCATAAGACCCAGACGAAACGGGGCCTCGTCCCTGTGAGGCGTATAGTTACCCGGTCTTCTTCCAGGCAGACGTTAGAAATGGCGGTCCCGCCCGTGGATAGTGTAGAAATCTCCTCTAGTAGCTCCGCGACCGCTTCTGAGGCAGATGGAGAAGAAGCAGGTTTCAGCGAGAGCGAGACGGAGGGTGTTTCCAAATCAGAGGCCCCATCCGCATGCACCGCCATTGTCCCATTATTCACCCCCTCCAAGTTGCTGGTGCTATCTCCTGAGGAGGAATTACAAGAAGAGTTCGCCGGCTTGGATACCGAGGCAGATATAACTCCTCCTTTTGTTGCTTCAGCAGCGGGACTTTCTTCTCCTCTGCACTCCTTTAAGGATATTGACATTACATTAGAAGTGAGTCTCTTTTCTTCTCCACATTGTTTCCCATTTTTATCTGCTGCTTGATGCTGTATTGATCTGTTCACAGGAATCCCCTGTTGCTAGCCCGGTGATGATTGCAGCCTTTGAAGCCACTCTGTCTGACGCCTTGGCCATTGTTCCTGCTTCGACAGTAGCCTGGGCAGGCGTTCCTGAGATAATCCGCCCTGTGCCGGTGAGGGTGCAGTCCTCTACGGACTTAGCATTGTTGGACTTGAGGACTTCGGGGGAATGCCCGGCTCTCATCAAGGTCCTGGATTTCAGAGCTGAGATGGACCCAATTAGGGGTTCCGCCTTTATACCGGCCGCCTGAATCGGCAATTCCCATAACATCAATCATGGGGAGTGAACCCTTGCCTCTCCGGGCTGTGACCCCTGCAGCCTTGACATTGAAAGAACTGGCTATTGCAGCGGGGGTGGAAGAAGGAGAGATAACCGTTACAGAAATTGGAGTATTGTCTATAACTGCCCCGGAATCTATCTCCATACTTTCGGAATCTGAGGAGGAGGTACCCTGCGAAGAGGGTGTTGTAGGTGCGGGTATTGCATTAGAGACCCAGGAAGCAACCATTCCGGCACTTACTGGAGTTACCCCCGCGAGCATCCAAAAGGTGACCCTCGAGGAGATGGAGGTGGAAGGTCCCTCGGCTTCGTCAGGGGTTGTGGAGAGAGCTCAGTTGGCGCCTTCGGCAGACCTCCCGTCTTCTTCTTCTCAGCCAGATATCACCCTATGGGCAGACATTGACAGTGAAGTAACCTTTGAAGTGGCTCCACTTCCCTTTCCTGGCTTTGCTTCACCTGAGAGTTTTGTCTGGCAACATCTGGACATGTTGCGCCAGCTAGTGGAATCCCAGCCCGGACTAACTTATCCGCAGTTGAAGGAGATAGCCGAGCGTTTCACCGCCGGTTTACAGGCAATGGGTTGTCCTCTAGAGATATGGACCCAGCGGGTTCTGTTGCTGTTAAAATTTGTACATCGTCGGGATTTCTTGGCGCACATTATGTCTGACAGACTGGCGGCTTTGAAGTTGCAAAGGATGGATTGCAAATTCGAGCTAGAAAAAATGAACTTTATTCTTCAAGAGCGACAGTGCCAACTGCAGTCTCTGGCGCAGCGGGAGCAGTTCGTGCGCGACCGAATAGCCATTCTGGAGGCTGAACTGTCTGGTCTCCGAGCTGAGCTGCCGCAGATAACAACTTCCCGACCGCGGCTCGAGGAAGAAGCAGCGCTATTGGAGGGGCAAGTGGCATCCTTTCGGGACGAGTCTGTTCGATTGCAGGAGGAGGAAGCTCGACTTCATGAACTAGGGGCCGCCCCCTATGTGGGTCTTCTGGCCTTTGAAAACATCTTCCGGCGGCCATGAATCACTTCTTTTCTTTTTTTCTTTTGTCTTCTATTGCGATACAATGTTTCTTCGGGGACCTTCTATGTACTCCCTTTTTTAATGAAAAGGACTCTTTGGCTCTATATGTATCCATCCCTCTTTTTTTTTGCATGTGGTTTTATCACTGTGGGAAGTGTGGTAGTGGTTTTAGCAGTCCTTCATGCGAATGACTCGTACTAGGCAGGAGAGCGTCCACCCCTTCATAGAAAGGATGGGGGACTCGCTCCACCGCGTGACGGCATCCGAGGAGGTGCTTAAATCGAATTCTGTTGGTAGCAGCAAACGTCCCTCTTGGCCATATGTGCTGCGGGGGAGACAACTTGCAGGAATATGAATAAAGAAGTTCCATCAGAGTAGACGTAAGGTCTAGACTGGGCAGAGGTTATAGTAGGCGGGACATTTAAAGGGTGTACAGTTTTCATCAGGACAGACGTAGGGTCTGAACTGGATAGGATTTCATCATTGATCGGGCGAGGTGCCGGTCGATCAATAGCTAATACCATCATCGATATTGGGATCATATCGATGCAAGGGAGCTTCATAGGTTTCATCAGAATAGACGAAAGGTCCAAACTGGCAGGATTTCATCATTGATCGGGCGAGGTGCCGATCGATCAATAGTTGGTTTCATCATCGATATTGGGTTTATATCGACGCAAAGAAAGTGTTATAAGTTTCATCAGAATAGACGAAAGGTCTAAACTGGCAGGGTTTCATCATTGATCGGGCGAGGTGCCGGTCGATCAACAGTTGGTTTCATCATCGATATTGGGTTTATATCGATGCAAAGAGTCTCATAGGTCTCATCAGTATAGACGTAAGGTCTAAACCGAATAGAGGATTTCATCATTGATCGGGCGAGGTGCCGGTCGATCAACGGTGGGACGTATGTAAGGGTGTAGGTCTCATCAGGACAGACGTAAGGTCTATTCTAGCAGGTTTTATGGCGGGTGGGACTTTGCCAAGAAATACATAGGTTTCATCAGGACAGACGTGAGGTCTGAGCTGGACAGGCTTTATCATAATGGTGACGGGTTTCATTGTCGGTGGGACATTTGAAAGAGGGTATGTAGATTTCATCAGAGTGAACGTAAGGTCTACCCCGGAAAGGCTTTATCATCG
Source organism: Amorphophallus konjac (assembly GCA_022559845.1). NCBI lineage: Eukaryota > Viridiplantae > Streptophyta > Magnoliopsida > Alismatales > Araceae > Amorphophallus > Amorphophallus konjac. Next base: position 90,859,739 of record CM040118.1, read on the forward strand.
GTGGGGCATATAGCCAGATGACCGACGGAAGGCTTCATCAGTGAAGGGGAGGTGAAGGCAACGTGTCGGTTGGCATGGAACTTCTGAATTACCACATTACCGACCCAAGCGCCCTTTCGGGTTTTCGCCGAGGCCGGCCCCCTCTTGCTTTTGCCCACGCGTCCTTTCGGATTTTCACGTGGCGGGGTACCCAATTTTGCCTATAGTGCCCTTTCAGGTTTTCACCACAGCTGGGTTTTGGGCCATTTTTGCACTTGTCCAGAATGCTTGAACAAGTCTGGCGGAGTATCTCTATTTTTAACCCCATTTTTATATATATACTTTTTTTTGTCGTTTTCCTTCTCTTTTCCTTTTTCATTGTCTTTTCTGGGACCAGAACTTTCATCATATGGATCATGGCGCCATATGTTTATTGTGGACACACGACCATTGATGTGGGTGTCAACATCAATGCAAAGGGAAGTAGGGTTTCATGATCTATTCAGGCGAAAGGTCTGAATTGATTTAGAGGATATAAATAGCAGCTCGGGCATGGGGCCGTTTGCTGAGAATGTGAGTTTCATCGTTAATGTGGGGTTGACATTAACGCAAAGGAATAAAGTTTCATGGTCTATCCAGACAGAAGGTCTGAATTGATTTGAAGGGTTGTGTCGTGTTTTGTCAGAGTGGACGGAAAGCCCCCCCTGGATAGATTTTAGCGTCGATCAGGCAACGCACCAGCCGACCGATAGCAGGTTTCATCATTGGTGTTGGGTTCATATCAATGCAAGGATTTCATAGGTTTCATCGGGATAGACGTAGGGTCTATCCCGGACAGGTTTCATCGCTGATCGGGCAGTGTGCCAGTCGATCGGCAGTGAGTTTCATCATCGGAATTGGGTTTATACCAATGCAAGGATTTCATAGGTTTCATCGGGATAGACGTAGGGTCTAGCCCGGACAGGTTTCATCGCTGATCGGGCAGTGTGCCAGTCGATCGGCAGCGAGTTTCATCATCGGTATTGGGTTTATACTAATGCAAGGACTTCATGGGTTTCATCGGGATAGACGTAGGGTCTAGCCCAGACAGGCTTCATCGCTGATCGGGCAGTGTGCCAGTTGATCGGCAGCGAGTTTCATCATCGGTATTGGGTTTATACCAATGCAAGGATTTCGTAGGTTCCATCGGGATAGACGTAGGGTCTAGCCCGGACAGGTTTCATCGCCGATCAGGCAGTGTGCCAATCAACCAGCAGCAGGTTTCATCACGGCGGGACGTAAAGAGATATGCAGATCTAGTCGGAACAGACGTAAGGTCTAAACCGGACCGGTTTCATTGCCGATCGGGCGGCGGACCCGTCGACCAAAGGTGGGTTTCATCATCGGTATTGGGTTGATACCAATGCAAAGGAATTCATAAGTTTCATCAGGATAGATGTAAGGTCTAAACTGGACATGTCTTATCATTGATCGGGCGGGGTGCCGGTCGATCAACGGTGAGTTTCACCATGGTGGTATTTTGGATAGGGTGAATGAGAGTCTCATCAGTATAGACGTAGGGTCTATACTGAGTGGGTTTAATCGTTGATCGGACAAGGTGCCGGCCGATCGACGAGGAGTTTATGGTGGGAGACGAGGCTTTCTTTGGGTTACCACATTACCGACCCAAGTGCCCTTTCGGGTTTTCACCGGAGCCAGCCCCCTCTTGCTTTTGCCCACGCGCCCTTTCGGGTTTTCACGTGGCGAGGTACCCGATTTTACCTGCAGTGCCCTTTCGGGTTTTCACCACAGCTGGGTTTTGGCCATTTTTGCCCTTGTCCAGAACGCCTGAACAAGCCTGGCGGGGTATCTCTTATTTTAACCCCATTTTGTCTCTTCTTTTTCTTCTTCCCTTTTTCTTTTTTCTTTTCTTCTCTCTCTTTTTTTTAGAGAGGACAGGTCAGAATGTTATTATATCACGATAAGGGGTGACTTGGCTAGGGTTGAGTGCCGCTAGATCAAGGAAGGGTAGCTCGGCTAGGGCGGAGTGCCGTTAAACCAAGAAAAAGGTAGCTTGGCCAGGGCGGTGTGCCGCTAGACCAAGGAAGAGTGGCTCGGTTAGGGCGGAGTGCCGCTAAACCAAGAAAGGTAGCTCGGTTAGGGCGGAGTGTCATTAAACCAAGAAAAAGGTAGCTTGGCCAGGGCGGTGTGCCGCTAGACCAAGGAAAGAAGGTAGCTCGGCTAGGGCGGAGTGCCGCTAAACCAAGAAAAAAGTAGCTTGGCCAGGGCGGTGTGCCGCTAGACCTAGGAAGAGTAGCTCGGTTAGGGTGGAGTGCCTCTAAACCAAGGAAGGTAGCTCGGTTAGGGCGGAGTGCCGCTAAACTGAGGAAGAGGGCAGCTTGGTTAGGGCGGAGTGCCGCTAAACCAAGGAGGAGTAGCTTTTGTCCGATTACTCGGGGAATGTTGGTTGTGCAGCATGATACAGCTTTAGGTGTCTACCGTTGAGTGGCGAGGATCAGATTTCCCCTCGATGGTTAACAACCATGTAGGCCCCTCCTTCGTAGACCCTCTGTATCACATAAGGGCCCTCCCAATTAGCATTTAGCTTTCCTTTTGGGTTGGACGCCATGACTTCTTTTTTCTTAACCATGACGAGATCACCTTTCTTAAATTCTCATCCTTTTACGAGTTTGTTGAATGCAGTGGCCATGCGGGCCTGATACATTTGGATATTCTCTTGAGCTTGGAGGCGCTTTCCTTCCAATTCAGCCAATTCTTCTAACCTTCTTTCAGCATTGGTTTGTTCGCCACGGGCCAGGTCATATTGGACTGCCACTCTGAGTGACGGGACTTCCAGCTCTAGTGGAACCACTGCCTCCGAGCCGTATACCAATGAGTATGGTGAGCACCCTGTAGGTGTCTTTAAGACGGTGCGGTATGCCCACAGAGCTTCATACATTTTCTCTTCCCAGTCCTTTTTATTAGAACCAACGACCTTGGCCAGCAAGGTGCAGAGAGTCATGTTAAAAGCTTCTGCCAATCCGTTTGCCTGCGGATTGTAAGGAGTGGAAGTCCTCCATTCGATCTTATACTTTTTGGCAAGCCGATAGACTTTCTGATTTCTGAAATGACTTCCATTTTCAGATATTATTCGGCTGGGGATCCCGAACCGGAAGATGATGTTCTGCTTGATGAATCTGGCGACCAGTTCACCAGTCACTTCTCTTAATGCTATAGCCTCCGCCCATCTGGAGAAGTAATCTGTTATGGCTAGTATGTACTTATGTCCGGCTGAGGAAGTCGGCAGTGGACCGACTACATCAGTTCCCCATTGCGCAAACGGCCAACTGGGAACTGTAGGATGCAGAGTCCTAGGAGGCCTTCGAGGCACAGTAGCATGCTCCTGGCATTTCTGGCATGATTTTGCAAATTTACAGCAGTCTTCGAACATGGTGGGCCAATAGTAGCCCAGCTTCTTGATTTCTATCTTCATCTTAGGACCAGCCTGGTGGGCACCTGCTGTCCCAACATGTACTTCTTTCATCGCTTGCCAAGCTTCCTCAGTGGACAGGCAGCGGAGTAGAATCTTCTTGCGCGCATCCGCCATTATTCGGAACAGAGTCCCATTTCTGAATTCATAAGAATCTTTGATTCTCAAGAGTTTCATCTTCTCTTCTCTTTTCTGCGGTAGCTGTTGGTGCAGGAACCACTGTAGCAAATGCTGTCTCTAGTCAGATGCCTGTTCTGTGCTAACAGTAGCGACCTCTTCTTCTTCGGGGCACCCTTCTAGCATACTGGGGACTTGCCGCCGGTTCATAACAACAATGTTCAGTGTCTCATTTGGCGGGACTGCTAGTGAGCTGGCTAGCTTTGCCAGTGCATCAGCTTGGGCATTACGTCCACGGCCCACATGCCTGAGCTCAATATGATAGAATTTCGCCATGAGGCTCACAGCCTTTTGGTGATAGGGATTCAGTTCTGGCTTTCGCACTTCGAACTCCCCTTGGATTTGCTTTATCACCAACATCGAATCCCCGAATACCTGAAACATTTGGATACCCATGTTGAGGCTGATGTGGAGTCCGATTATCAGAGCTTCATATTCGGCTTCATTATTGGTGCAGGGCTTGTTTATAGAACAGGAAGTATGCACAACCTCCCCTTCCGGTGATCTCAGCACAATACCGGCTCCGGCCCGCATTCTGGTCTTTCCATTGGAGTCCGCCTCTGTTCTGGATGCTCCATCAAAGAATAACTGCCACATAGCTAACTGAGCCTGGCAGGCTTCGAGCATCTCATCATCGGGTAATTCAGTCCCTAGCATATCATTTTCTGGCACAGGATGATCTGCGAAGAAATCAGCCATGGCCTGTCCTTTTATCGCCCTCTGGGGTGTATAGGTAATATCGAATTCCATCAGAATTACTGCCCATTTGCCCAACCGGCCCTTCAGTACTAGCTGAGTCAATATATATTTGAGCGGATCTGCTGCAGATATCAATCTGGCTTCATGTGACAACATATAGTGTCGGAGCTTTTTGACAGTAAAGACCAGTGCCAAGCAGGTCTTTCTATGTAGCTATAACTTTCTTCAGTTCTAATCAGCCTCCTACTTAGGTAGTACAAGGCCTGTTCTCTGCCTTCTTCATTTATCTATGGCAACATTGCCCCCAGGGAACAGTGTGTGGCTGCAATGTACAGTATTAAAGGTCTGCCTTTAATAGGTGCCCCCAGCACTGGAGGGGTCTTGAGATATTCTTTCAGCTTCTCAAAAGCTTCTTGACAGCCATCGTCCCAGAGGAACGGTACATCTTTCATCATGAGCTTGTGAAAGGGGTGGCATCTTGCCGATAGATTAGATATAAATCGTCGGATGTAGGCCAGACGCCCTTGCAGGGATCTCAACTCGTGCAGATTCCTTGGTGGAGGGAGCTCCTGGATAGCTTTAATTTTGGACGGGTCGATTTCAATGCCCCAATGACGGACAATAAACCCGAGAAATTTTCCACTGGACACGCCGAAGGCGCATTTCATAGGGTTCATTTTGAGCTCATATTTGCGCAACCTCTGGAACACCATCCTCAGGTCTTGCAAATGGTCTTCTCTTCTGCTGGTTTTCACCACCAGATCATCAATGTAGCACTCTACTTTCTTGAAGAGCAAGTCATCAAAGATCTTTGTCATGGCTCTTTGGTAGGTAGCGCCGGCATTCTTGAGACCGAACGGCATCCTTTTGTAGTGGAATATCCCCTTCGGGGTGCGGAATGCAGTGTGCACTCTGTCTTCTTCAGCAATCCAGATCTGGTTGTATCCGGATGACCCATCCATAAATGATAGGGACTCATGGCTAGTAGTTGCATCGATCATCACCTCAGTGATTGGCACTGGGAAATCATCTTTCGGGCAAGCCTTATTAAGGTCCCAGAAATCAACACATATTTTGATCTGCCCATTCTTCTTCTTTACGGGCACTATATTGGCCAGCCATGTAGTATACTGGTTTTCTTCGACAAAGCCTACGTCAATCAGCTTGTCAACCTCTTTGTTAATCTGATTTATCAATTCAGGATGCATTCTCCTGGAAGGCTGCTTCACAGGGTTAGCCTCTGGGTTTATTGCCAATCGATGCTGCGCCACATCAGAACTCAGTCCCGGCATTTCATCATATGTCCATGCAAAGTAGTCTCAGAATTCCTTCAAAAACTGTATATACTGTTCCCTGGTAGCTGGCTCCAGCAGTGCACTGAGGAATGTCGGCCTTGGCTCATCTGCGGTTCCCAGATTTATTTCTACAAGCTCATCGACGGTGGCCTGACCTCCATCTTCGACCTCGGGTGGGGCTTCTTGCAAGTCAATCAAGTCTCCCGGGATATAATCTTCTTCAGTTTCATGATTTTCTGTTTCATCATACTGGTCATCGGCGGTTGCTGGCTCATCATATACGGCCAATATTGCTGTATTCTATTCAGTGTGCCCCGAGGACGTAACTGGATCAGCAGGAAACTCAAAGACAGAGTCTTCCACCCCTAGAGGCTCTTCTGATGCAGACTCCCTTGAGAGATCATCATTCTGTAGAGCCCGGACTTCTTCCAGGATGCGCTCAAACTCCAAGCATTCCCTCAGCTCTTTGGCTACTTGGTCTTCATCCGGGGTTCCCGTGTCAAACTTTGCTTCAGCATGGAACAGATCTTCTTTGGAAGGTAGGTCTTCCCAGCACCAATCTTTCTTTGTTTCATCAGACGTTCCCGTCCCTGGCTGATTGTCTGGGGCTTCATTGTCTGTTATGGACTGATAACTGATTTCTTCATCTTCCGAAGGGTACGGGTCGTAGCCCACCCCAGGGGAATCTTTATGCTGGTAGAAGGTAGAGATGACATCCACCTCGGCCTCATAGTATTCTTGTAAAGTATAGCCCAGTCCCGGGTGCTGTGTGATCTTCCTCAATTCTTTATTATCTCGAGGCGGATCCCATAACTCCTTGAATGCTTTCTTCTGGGCGGCAGACTGTAGCGATGGCATCTGCATCTTAGAGAACATCTGCGAAACCTGTCGGGTAGTATATTCCAAGCTCGTAATCGGCACCATCTGGTTTGCAGCCTCTTCAGGGACCATGCAGTCTTGATCATCTTCCTCGACTGACTCCCCAGTGTACAATATGGTAGGAGGTTCGCAGAAGCGAGGGACTTTCATAGTCTTCAGTGGTAGCACCGTCTGGTATTCAAGGCTGACGATGGGTTTAAATAAACCCTGCGGCACCTCCACTTGTGTGTACTTTTCTTTCATTTCTTCATTGATATCATCCGGGTGAATGTTAGGAGGGGTGATCCGAGCAAAGTCACCGGCATAAGAGATGTGAGCTACCTCATGCTTTTTAATATAGCCCTTTGGTGGCGGTGGAGAACAATCTCTTGCCTTCGTCGTCGGCTTTTTCTGTCTGACCACAGCCTCTTTCTCTTCACCCTTTCGCGACACCTCCGTGTAGTAGGACGCATCGAGCATATGGCACTCGAATACTTCGAAGGGATGCAGATCTGCAAACACCCTCTCTTCTTTTCCTTCATGGCAGTATTTGATGCACTGATGTAGCGTGGATGGCACTATCTGATATTCATGCAGCCACGGTCTCCCCAGCAGGGCCTTATACGTGGTGTTGGAATCGATCACATAAAATCGTACCACGGTAGTGAGGTCGCCCAATGTGAGGTTGAAATCAGCCACCCCAAGAGGTGTTTCACATTTCTGGTTGAACCTTGCAATTTTCATATCTCTGACCCTGGTAAGCTGCAGATCAAAGTAATATTTCTGATAGATGCGGTATGGGAGGATGTTCACAGCAGCCCCGGGATCTATCAGTATCCTGCTCAGCGACTGACAGTTCAGGGAACCCTTCATATACAGCGGCCTATTATGACCGGAATTCGGATTAGCATATCATCTTCTGTGAATATGATCGATGGCCCAGAATTCACTTCTGTTAAGAGTGCTTCATATTGTGCCGGCGACTGCAAGGCATCCACAATTACTTGGCGGGCTTCTTCACTCAGAGAGAGGATTTCCCAGATGGAGAACCTGGTAGGAAGCTTCTTCAGCATCATCATGATTTGACTGCCTACCCGGACATTAGACAGTTTCATTTCTTCTGCCCATCGGGGTCTTGGAGGTTCATGTGGTGCCTGTGGCCTTTGCTGCCCAGTCCCAGTTTCATTCTCTTCCCCTGTTTCCCGGGAGGCTTCTTCTGTAGCAACAGCCCCTGGCTTTGCTAGAGGGTCACTTCCTTCATTTTCTTCATGCTGCTTCTACTTCCTAACTGCAGTCTACTGGCATTTATTGCTTTTAGCTGGAGCAGTGTGAGCCAATTGCTCATTCTCCAAACTGGACAAGAATTCCAGGAACGAAGGAGCTTCTTCTTTCTCTTGGTACAAGCTGGCAGGGGGAGGAACCTGGACACCTCGTACCTCTGGTTCTGGGATCTGGTAGGGTTGCTCCCCTCTGAATATAATGTTATGATTAGCTGGTGGTGGGCGCCCCCATCTTTTCCCAGAACGTGTTGCATGGGCTGAGGTAGAGGCCTCAGCATGGTTGGCTTCTAGCGGGGCATTTGATGCTTCAGCCACATCATCCTCCCCGGGCAAGGAAAAGAGCACTGACAGGGTGTTACATTGTACTGTCGTGACTTTCTTTCCCTTTTTGGACCTGGGCCGTCTCTTCTTCCTCTGGGAATTTGGCTTTGCCAGCTCCTGCCCTCAGAAGGGCTCAGTCTCATCTTTTCTTTGTTCTGCCTCTGGCTGCTCTTCAATTTTCAATTCTTCGAGCTGTTCCCAGAGTATACAGTCTTTTACCAGCAGGTGTTTGGGCTTTTTCTGCTCATATTCATCGAGCTCATTGATATACTGCTGTAGACGCCAGGCTGCAGGACTTACTTCTTTGTGTGCGGGTAGGGGAGTTTGTCTCCTCCGGTTGTGAGTAGGGATCCGGATGACTGGCCCGGTCTCAGCTGTGCGCCATACTGGCTTTACTGGAGGTGGTTCAGGCCTTGGTGTGACACCTCGAATAATCACCCCGCTGGCACTGGCTGCAGGAGTTTTCCTTCTATTCTTTATGGGTTTCGTCTGCCATCCCTCCTGATCCTTCAGTGGGGTGAGGAAACAAGCTTCATAGGTATGCCTGGTACATTCCTCAACGGCTTCCTTAGGCAGCTGCTGGTAAACTGAGATCATATTGGCGGCCATTCTCCAGGGTGGAGGCTCATGTGGATGAGGCGGCTTTACCTGATAATCTCCCAGCTGCAGCTCACCCTTTTTAACCATACCTTCCATGATATCTTTGAAGACATAACAATCCTCAATTGCGTGCCCCAGCGCACGGTGAAATGGACAGAACAGCGGATCATCTTTCTTTGCCGCATCCTCGGGTCTCTTCGGCTCAAGCAATGTTACCTTGTTGAACTTATATGCCCAGTTAAATAGTACTGTCGTCTTCTCCTTTGGAAAAGAGTAAGCCTTCTTCATCTTGTCTCTTAGAGAGACCTTGTCTTTTCTTTCTGTTGCACCCTCAGGCGGGGGAGCTTCATCTGCCCCCTTCTTCCCTTTCTGCTGCTCGAAGGTTCTGAAATCGACGGTGTTGGCCTCAGAATGTGATGGTCGTCGATCATTAGATTTACCTTTCAGCACATTCGGAACATTGGCGGTTGGACGTTTGGACAAGAACGTCTCAACCTTCGCCACTATATTGTTTAATCGGTCAAATGTTCGGACATCTGCACCGATCATCTTTTCTAGCACCTCTCTCCTGAGGCTCTGTTTACATATCTGCACTGCATCTTCTTGATGGGGGGGGTCTTCTGCATCTCATGGCTAAGTTCCTCCATCTTTTGATGTAGTCCAGTGCAGTTTCATCTTGCTTCTACCTGGTTGCATATAGCTCTGCTATTGTGATTTCTCTTTCAGTGACATGAAATCTGTCGCGGAATTTTCTCTGCATATCAGGCCAATCAACCACCGATCCAGCTGGCAGGCTTGAATACCATTCAAAGGCTAACCCAGTAAGGGATGAGCCAAAGAACTTAAGCAGATAAGCTTGGTCGACTGCCAGGTCGCCCATGATTGTGGTGTAGTAAGCTATGTGCTCTCTGGGGGAGCCCTGGCCATTAAATTTCTCGAACTTAGGCGGCTTACTGACGCCTGGAGGTAGTCTCTTAGCAGCATATTGGGGAGGATATGGCACCTTGTACACATCATAGGTACTAACATCATCGCCAGTCTTCTCAGACAGCTTCATCTCCACAATTCTTTCAATCATCAGCTTGTAGGCTACGGCTGGATCTATGTCTTCTGGGAAGAAGTGAGCTTGTTGCTGACTATGAGGAGTTGTCATCACAGTGGCGCGCAAGGTGGGCGCGGTAGGCTGTGTCTGAGACGCAGAGGGCTGAGCTACTATTTGCTGTGGAACAGGTTGGCTCGGCGCTTTGCCCTTATCAGCCAGGAGAGGATTAGCTGGGATAGCCGTCTCTGTTGAGCTGGAAGTATGCCCGACAGGCTCGGCTTGCTTGGAGACCGGTGTAGCTTCATGTCTCTCATTGAGCTGTCTTCTGAGAGCATTGATCTCCTGCTGGTATCTTCTGAACATCATCTGGATCATGGGGTCCAGGGTGGACGGGATCTGTATATCTTCTGAAGTCCCTTCAGCATCATCAATGAAGGGATTATCTCCCTCTTCCGCTGTCACCACATTAACCGTCATAGTGGTGATCTTGCAGGCTTCACCATTAGTCTTCATTTTATCTTTTTCCGCCTGGCCTCTTCTTGTGACAGGCCCGGGTCTGGTTGCCAGCCTGAGTAGCTCGTCTGGTTGAGTTGGTAGCATGTCTTGCCTCCTGACAAGTCCAGCCATGTTATAGGTGAAGATCTGCATCTTTCCCTTCTGCCTGTAGACTTTTCTTTTTGCCTGGTTGGGATATTTGAGTCGGTCAAAGACCGATATTCTTTCTTCAGGTTCTCCCCCACACAGGTCTTCTTTCCCATATCCGGCCTTGCGGCCTTCCCCATAATCATTGGAATCAGAGGAGGAGACTTCGAGCATCACTTCTTGAAGGGTTTCTTCCTCTTCTTCATCCACGGTGCCCAAGGCACGGGATAATCTTTGCTGACCGAGGGTAGGATTTCCCAGGTAGTGGAAGTAGTCTTGAGCCACTTGCTTCATCTCTTCTTGATTGTGCCTTTGTGGCTCTGATTGGAGCATCAGTCTTTCCTGGCCTCTTTGCTGATGAGCCAGTCTTGCCACCTGAGCATTCAGATGCGCGGCTTTGGAATATCTAAATATATCAGCCTGTCTGGCACAGGCTCTTGGTCTTCTTGGAATGACAACAGCGACTGGTTCGCTTGTTCCCATTCTTTCTTCTTTCTCAAATCTTCTGTCGCCATCCTGGCAGTAGTTGGCAGCAACATCATAGTTCTTCCTTTGCCATCTTCTGCCCCCAACCCTGGGATGGGGGACCGAGAGGTCTTGCTTCTGCTCATATTTTCTGCCCCTCATCCTGGGGCGAACAGTGGTCAGATTTCTTTCTTCATTTTCTTTCTCATCTTTCTTACCCCAAGCCCTCGGGTAAACAGCAGCATCATCTCTTATGTCTTTTCCTTCTCTTCTTCTGCTTTCTGCCCTGAAGCGGACAACAGCATCCTCGGTAGCTTTCTCCTTATCTCGAGTTGGGGCCCAGCTCTGAATCTTCTTTGGTCGCCAGACCTGTTTATATCTTGCTGGCTTGGGCGCCAGCGGCTTCCTCTCATCAGTTTCCCCGTTGGCCCTCCTAGTGGCCAGAACTTGGAACTTGTTGTCGATTTGGACGGTCGGGACAATCCTGTCCCGCCGGACTTCTCTCGGGCGACCGTTGAGGTTCACCCTAACGTCACCCATCATCATCGTCCTCCCAGAATTTGAGAGACGACGGTCGGCAGCAGCACACCGGCTCCTCCGGTTAGTTCTTTTCTTCATTTGGGCAGTAGCGGGGACCGTGTCCCTCCTTTGAACATGGTGAACATAGCAGGCGACGGTTGTCGAGGTCGTCCTCTCTGGTAAGCTACCCTTGTTATCAGCAGTCTTCATCGGGGCACTTGCAGCAGTGCCTTGCTCGTTTTTGTCGACCTGTAGAAGGTCGGTGAAGACGAGGCCCAGGCAGTTGGGCAGTCCGACAGCAGGGGGCATTGACCCGAATGACAGCGGTACTGCCAGGTAACCCTCTCGGACATGCACATCGATCGGTTGTTGGTCGAAGCACACGGACATGAGTCCAGTAGTCATTGTAGCTTCCTGAAAATAAGGAAAGCGCACAGAATCAGAAATTTGAGGGGGGCCCTCAAAGCCTCCTATTTTTGGCGTAGAGATGAAGGGAGACTCGGTCCCACCGAAGCGAGGCTGCTCCTTGTGCACCCGCCCCGCAGCATTGTCCCAACGGGCGTGAGTAAACTCCGGCACCCGTACCAATTTACCCTCTGCCGGTGTCACTGCCTCCAGTCCTAGCACAGGGTTCCACTCCCTCGGTTCACCCACCAAATACATTGGTATACTTCGGCGAACGCTGTATAGCAAGCTATCCCGGGACTGTATGATTGCGCGCTCAGCGCCCCGCACTGTTCTGAAGTCCCTCCTGTCGTGGTGGTGGAGATACTTCAAAAAGCAAAGGAGGTGCTTGTCCTTAGGATGATCCCTCCGATAGTCACCAGCTCGGTCAAATGTGAAACCACCATCGGTCAGTGCAACACGGTTGAAGTCCATGGTGTCAGTCTCAGAATCTGAGGACTCAGCCAACTTTGCTACATCGGCATGTTCCCGGTCAACGTCTTCCACGTTATGCCATGTAACGGCAGGGACGGCCAATGACAGAGTAGGCTTGGCATTGGCGGTAGCAGAAGTAGATGAACCACTGGGAGTAGCCATTTATCTGCAAGGTGCAAAAGACTTAGGGTCAGAACAAGTACTGAGCAACAACAAAGGAAAAAAGACTCTAAAGGGCTACACTACAATCAAAATGAGCAGAAGCGCCAATAAATTCTGACAAAATTTTGGCAGAGTCTCCCCTAGGCCGGGGGCGTAAAGGGAAGACACGGGTGGTCGTCCACAAGGAGTGACGGCCCCAACAAAAGCACGGTGTGCCCCAAGGGCGACACCGGATGCTCCTTCGGTTCGAGTTGATCTCCCTACGCCGGTACACCTGTGGAACGCGGATTTTTTATTTTTAAATTATTTAAATTTATTATTATTTTATTTTTTATTTGGGGAATTCTCTTATTTGTATTTATTGATTATTAGGCGTGCCAGTCACCGGGGTGACAATTTAATTGTGCGCTCGATCTGACTTTTAATCAGTCGATTGTGAAGTCCGAGTCGGGACCCGAAGTCCGTCATACCATAAAGGCTATGACATTAATTACGTCCTTCCTAAGAAGGACAACCCTTGATTAAACGCCAAAAATAGGAGGAAGGTAGCGGCAAAAATAAGACTCAAACGAGAGAAATGGTTGGTTCATCAGCAGGGCGTTAAATGGCCTGAGTGAAGCAAGGATACATCAAATGCGGAGCAAATCCGGCGGCATGTCCCCATTACCTTGGACTATGCCAGATGGGGATAGGAAACCACCCATGCAGCGGCAGGGTGGGATCCATAAAAAGGTCGGGTATATCTAACCCGGAATCCGGATAAGGACCGGTGCAGCATGACACACCCTGTGCAGGCGCGATGTCTTATTAATATTCCCCTTCGGAAGACCATCGGAGAACATGCAAGGGCAGAACTCCGTGGGCCAACGGGGTTAGGGCGGAATACCATAGCTATCTGATGAGGTATGTACGAATTTCGACAGCATGTCCCCTTAACTTGGACTATGCCAAGAAAAGATAGGCCATCATCCACGTGAAGCCGGGACGACAACCAAAGGAGAACGGTGCCAGGCCGCGGGGGACATTGCTTGCATTCATATCATCGATTGATGTTCCCTTGGAACCCATCAGAGCACGTGTAATGACATGGCTCTTTAGGTTCATAAGGCTGCAGAGAAATCCGGATCGGGACTAAGAGATGTAGGCGAGGTCCTCCCCATTGCTGTATCTCCTCGGGGCGTATGTGATGGTCTCTGAACATCCTCTAGACAGATGTGTGGAGAGATTAAAGGGATTGGGGGGTGATGGTGCGAAGGTGGATCTTGGCCTGGGTTTTATTGGCCAAAGAAGGAGCCTCAGCGTGGGTTTTATTGGCCGGGGGGAGCTCTTGGCGTGGCTTTTATTGGCCAAGGGGGGTTCTCGGCGTGGCTCTTATTGGCCAGGGGGGGTTCTCGGTGCAGGGGTTCTCGGCGCGCTCGTCACCGCGCCGGGAACCTGGCGCCGGGAAGCCCCAGGGCCGGGAAGGCTGTATTGCAAGGGGGTCTTCTTGGACAGTGAACACGATTGAGGGTTTTATCAACATGCTGAAGGGAAAAGGGGGGAAACCCTCTCGGCCGCATAGCTCTCGGCGTGGCAACGGCCGCGCCGGGAACCATTTACCCAACGCCTGCGCCAGGAAGGTGAAAGGGCTCAAGGCCAGAAAGGGTTTATGGCTTGATTACGATACTCTGTTCTAGAGATTTCTGGGATTTTTGGCTTGGATTGAGGCAGGATTTGGAGTGCAGAAGGGGATTACATGAAGGTTTCTGCTGGAGGGATACCAAGAGAATTGTAAGGCGAAGTCAGTAGATGAAATAAGACCCTCTCACAACGTCCTGTGAAGATTTTTATCTGTTTGCCGCCAGCCGTCTGAGGAGATCAAGAGATGACTGTCTCTGATCACCTGGACAAGCCCAATGGCATCGAGGAAACAAACCAGCGATGGAGGAACGACACAACCCTCGGCACTGGAATTATAGGCCCTAATCATTCAAGAGTCAGAATGGAGGACCCAGGAGTCGAGGTCATCACTTATCAGAACCTCGTGGGGTTGCATTCATCTGTAGATTAAGCACATATCTCATAACCAGCAGTTCAGGGCACCGAGAGATTGATGTATCTGGTTCCTGAACGGCATAAAGGAGGGGCCTCGAAGAAAAACTTGAATGTATGTGGGGGATCTACCATCGAGACAGGAGGGGAGAAGGAAACAGAACCCAATAACCCATTAGATGGGGGTAGGGGCCCTATCTTCATTCCTCTTCGAAGAACAGACTCATAGAAACGACTCTAAAACCCGAAGCGTCTGGACTATTGGTCATGTAGATAAAAGATATATACATCGAAAGACAGAGGGTAGAGCTTCGATTGCCTAATATCCGGCACGGCAACTGTGACATTTCATTTCATCTCATTATCACCACTTACATCAACTGCAAGGCTGAAGCCGAGAAACAGGCAGAGGGGAGGAACGAAGGCAGGCAAGAAAAGAATTCCCGGTCATCATATGAATAATCAAAGCACGAGGACATAGACTATTACATACGGAGGAAAATAAAAGAAGAAAATAAACATGGGGGGGGAGGGTGGAGCATTGACTCCACTCCCTCCCCCGAGCAGCCCACCTGGAGCTTTCTTTTTCTCCTTCTCTTCTTCTTTCTTTTCAGTGGGATCTCTCCTGGTTTTTCTATCTCTCTTCTTTTTTTTTTCTTCGCTTTGTTCCGCCTTTTTATCTCGAGAGGAAGGGGGATTTTTATAACACCACCTTCCCCCCCTATCGGCATGGTCATTTCGGCGGACGGTTGATGAGCTCCCGGCGCGCCTTATTCGGAGGCAGTAGGCTTCTCGGCGGCAGCTTCCGCATATGGGTCTTGTTGGGCTCTCGGGCCACACAGCTGGGCCCATTTAGATCTTTTAGTCTTTTATGCTTCCTCATCAGTAAGCTCGAGCTGTTAAAGCCGCTTAATCTGTCCCTTGATTTGTCGGTCCCTCGAGTCCGTCAGGCTAGGCGAAGGCCCATCAATTGGTGAGTTAGCATAGCTTCATCAGAATATTTCTGGGGGTTTTCATCAGTCAGTGGACTGTAGTTCTTCATCAGTACTGCCGTCTGAGCGACGACAATACCGGACATCAACTTGGCCGGGGAGGACCTCAGCCGGGTGGTAGCTTTAATGACGTATCTTCCGTAATCCTGGTTTTGTAGGAATCTCCGGGATCTTCATCTCTCACTTAATCTTCCATTGTGTCTCATCTCCATTCTCTATTATATTTTAGGTGTCAACAACACCCTACTAGTGTCACGCCCCGAGCGCTTATTACAGCGGAAGACTAGCTTGAGGAATGCGAACAGCCGACATGGTAAGCCTCTTGCAAGAAAGAATGATCAGAGCGTAAGACAATCACACATAAGAATGTAATTGCACAATAATTTAATCAAACTCCAACTTTATTTCATCAAAATATTCTAATACAATAACTGTTCAACTATCTTCAATTCATCAGACTCAAGGAAAAATTAAAATTACAAAGACTCGATCTAAACAATAGTGACATTCCTAAGTCTTCACTCTCAATTTGATAAGACTTTCATTCGCTCTCGGACCCGCTACTCGTATAACTCGAATCCGAATTCGTATCACTTCCATCTCCTGAAAAGATTGGAAATAGGTAATGAGCACACTTGCCTAGTAGGTATCTTCGCATCAACATGAAGGTACTATTAAAGTAATTAGCATTTTAGCTCTAAAGAATAAGATAAAATCATGCGAATGCGATCAATCACGCAATTAAACCAAAGTAACAAGATAATCATGTAAGATAGAATGAGCAAGTATGATTTAGCAAGAATGTAACAAGAACATGATATGGCCTTTCATGAATAAGAATGTACTAGAAAGTTATGTAACAATCAAAAATGTACTCTTCACTTAGTAGCAAGTACTTCATGAATTTCTGTGGAATATCATGTAACAAGCTGGAAAGTCATGTCGTGCCGTGGATTTTCACTTCACGAGCCCTGGATCTTCACTTATTTATCGAGAAAGTACTCCCAGCACAATGCGACGCCAGTAGCATCATACCCCATGGTTTATAATGGTATGTTTCCAACAATCAGCCGAGGGGACTAGTATAGAGCCCTTGAACATAATCAGTGCTCGATCTGCATCTTCAAGTAAAAATCAAGCTACTTCCACGCATGTAAATAATATGGCTAAGAAAGTGCAATTTCAACCATAGGTTTATGATAAAGTAATCCATCATAAGAATGCTTCTATTTGAAAAGAATTCCAATAAACAAATTAAGACTAGGTTATGCCATGAAAATAAATCGGCAGCATAACGGTACTCCTTAACTTTCATAAATTAAAATTAAGTATCTTGAGCAATATGACAACTCCTAGACCTTTAATAATCCATCTAGGAACTTTGGAATATCAACCCTTGGGTCAAACTTCGGGTTAAATCACTCAGGAACTATGACGGTCAAATAATGAGCCGTTACATGAACGTGACGGTCTATCATTGGGCCGTTAGAATGGGCTGAATCCAGAAAGAATAATTAGACTCAGTGAATGTGACGGTTGTATACTGGACTGTTAGATGTGCCTGACGGTCGAGTAATAGGCCGTTACATAGTCAAAACCAGAAAATATCGATAGTGCTTTCTAAACAATTGGGCTTTATGGTACAACCAACTCGACGTCCTAGTGAGAATCCCAGGCTCGCAGAGAATTACGGAGGCCTTGAAACTAGATTTCCTAGTCCATTGGAAGGAATATCTAAAAGAGAGGTCCTCAAGTCCAAGAATATGTTCCTATAGTGCAAAAGTGTAAACTAATGGTCATATACCGGAATATGTGCCATGTACTTAAAGAAATTGACTCTATAGATAGAAAAGAATGTGTAACAATGATAAAACTCCGTCAATACAATTTTAAAATCATGTTTTTAATACAAAACTATAGAGTTTTAGCAAATGAAATTAACATGTACTTAAAATAACTCAAAGTACTTTAATCATGTATAAATCAATTTATAAACTCAAGGTTCATAAAGATAGGTCAAAACATAGATAACTAGGCTTATTTATAAGTAAGTTTGACTATTTTTAACTTTGTCTCAGGTTGACAGAACACAACTATTCTGACGGTCGAACATGAGCGTGTCACAGTTCTGTGACGGTTTATCGTGGGGCCGTCAGAGTGTTGTAACGCTCCGGTTATAGTCCGTTAGAGATAACAAAGAAACTTAAGTATAACAGGAGTGTGACGGCTTATCGTAAGACCGTTAGAGTTATGTGACGGTCGAACTATAATCCGTCATAGCACTGCTGACAGTAAAAATAAAAGAACTATGGTTTAAAACCTTTCATGCAAGAAGAATCAAAATAAACAACTACTCTAGTCATGATAGAACGAAGAATATGCCATCTAGATACATAGGTTGCAGTGAATTGAACAAGAGAATATCTTTTATCTTAATTTAGGCTAAGGACATGCATGTTTGTATAGACCTACTAAAGCATGAAATTCAAAGTCTATAATGCATGGAATCAATCAAAATCAGAGGGCTTTTATCCCTATCATGATATTCTTTCCATTCATGAGATAACCTACCTCTTTACTGGGCTTTCAACTTTCAATTTGGGACTGCAAGACACGCCCTAGTTCTTCCCTTCCTGTGATTTCTCAGCAACTTCACGTCGCTCTAACTCCTCAATCTCTTGACCTAAGAATGTGAAATTTTGAGGGTAAGAAGGTGAAACTAAGGGGAACATAAAGTTCCAAAGACACTTAGACTAATTACCTCGTTTTGGTGCTCTAATCTCCTGATCTTTAGTAGACTTCCGTTCAGATTCCTGGGTTGCTATGGTCGAATCAGCAACTTTGGAAGCTTCAAACTCCTTGTGTAGTTAATCTCCTAGCACGAAATTTTGAGGAAGATTAGTCCTATGTATTAGGAACAAAAAGTTCTAAAGAACTTACCCGAAATACTATCTCCTTACCTTAGTTCCACGCGAGCCAATGTAGGGGTCGCGCAGGTCAAAACTAGGGTCTTTTTATAGGTTCAAGCTAGGGTTTTATGGATTAGATCGATTCTAGAGTCCTTATTAAGACTTAGATCGACTTCTGAGAGTCTTTAACACGTCTACTAGTCCTCCCATCTCGATCCCAAAGAGATAAACTAGCAAAAATCTAATCTTTTTGCTTGTTCTTCCATTCACGGAACTGACATAGCGTAACGGTCTAGTCTTGGCGCGTTACATGTCTGTGGCGGTCGCACGATAGACCGTTACATCCAGTGTGCGCAGAATTCAACTAAATTCAAACTCTTTTATTTGTTTTATCCACATACATATCTATAAAAGGATATTTATCCTTAAAATTCATGAATAGGCTAAATAATCTTCTAGAATATGGGCCAAACTTAATGGGCTTGGTCATTAAACCTTTTGGGCTTCAATTAAATAGACTAGATTAATCAATTACCATAATTGGGCCTTATAATCAATTTAAGCTTTATAATTTCTAATAAAATTCTAGAAAATTCTTAAAATAATCCAGAAACTATTTATATAAATTTTGGGGCACTACAGCTAGTGTCCTTACCCGGCACACCACCTTTTTGTGCTCTACCCGGCACACCCTTTGTGCCCTTGCCCGGCACACTCCCTGGGTGCCTACCCGGCACACCTTCTAGTGCCCTCACCCGACACAACCCCTGGCACCTTCTACCCGGCACACCCAAGATGCCCGGTCGCCCGGCATACACCCGTGCCCACCTTATCCGACACACACGGTGCCTTCGTCCCGGCACGCTTTGTGTCCCATCCCACCGGCACACTCGCGCCCTTGGTTCCAACGGCACACTCATGCCCTCACTCCACCGGCGCACTCATGCCCTTGTTACCCCCGGCACACCCCGTGCTCCGTCCACCAGCACACACCGTGCCCCCATTCTCTCCGGTACACACCGGCGCCCTCTCACCGATGCGCCCGCAACCGTTTCCACCAACACGCCCAAGAGGGAAAAGAAGAGAGGAAGAGGAAGAGGAGAAGGGGGAAATAGAAGAAGGAAGCCTAGGGCTCTACCGTCCCCCGAGCAAAGAAACAAAAGAGAAAAGAGAAGGAGAAAGAAGGGAGAAGGAAAAGGAAGGAGAAGGGGAAGAAAAGAAGAGGTGGAGAGGAAGGAAGAGAGAAGGGAAAGGGAGGGGGAGCCCCTCCACGACGGTCTCCTCACCCTGGCGAGAGCAACGGCGGCGTGGGTTGCGGATGGAGAAGAACGACGACGGCGGCGGTAGCCGAAGAGACAGAGAGAGAGAGAGGGAGAAGAGGAGATTTGAAATTGAAGGGGGAGTTTGAACGGAACTCCCCTACCCCCTTTCATAGGGGCTTCAAAAAAGGAAGAAAGAAAATAAAATAAAAATAAAGAAAAGAAAAGAAAAGAAAGAAAAGAAAAGAAAAAAGAATGAAAAAAAGAAAAAAAGGAAGAAAAAAAGGAAAAAAAGGAAAAGAAAAGAGAGAGGAAAATATATAGAATAGAGAAATAATAAATACAATAATCTCGACAAAATATACTTTATATACATATGCACAATAATGTACGTTCGTTGCGCGAATACACCCACCAGCACCGTCCGGCTCATCCTTCGCCCGCGCTGCCCGTGGGTGGGGGGCATGTGGACATGTAAAATTACACGTCCATATGTCCTACCTAGGCCCCGCATTAGCGTCAGAGCTAAAGAAAGAAGACCCGGAGAAACTGGCCATCCAGGGATCCGAAGAATACTATCGTCCGGCAAATCCTCACATTTGAACGGGAGCATTAAACGATGAAGAAAGTACAGGATACCCTCTTGAATTTATACACTGCTATGGGCCCACCCTCGGGTCCCTGGAAGTGAAGAATGTCTCAAGGAGTACACAATTACAAGTCCCTGAAGCAAAGGCAGAGGCCCCTTCCAAACGACACTCCCTGAAGCCCCCAGCGGCACACTCCCTGAAGTGCCTAGCGGCACACTCCTAGTGCCTCCAACGGCACACCCTCTTAGCCGTTACAACGGCACACTGCCCAGTGCCCCAATGGCACACCCTCAAGGTGCCTCCAACGGCATACCCTCAAACAGCCCTCTAACGGCACACTGGCGGTGCCCTTCCAGCGGCACACTTCTCAGGCCCTTCAGCGGCACACTCCAGGCAGCCTCCAATGGCACACCCTTCAAAGGCCTCCAACGGCACACCCCATTGTGCCCCCTTCCAACGGCACACTCCTGTGCCCTCCAGCGGCACACCATCGATTCCCTTTCAACGGCACACCAAATTATGCCCCAACGGCACAACAACTTGAAGTGCCTCCAACGGCACACTGCCCAGTGCCTCTAATGGCACACCCGCAAGGTGCCTCTAATGGCACAACAACTTGAGGCGTTTCAACGGCACAGCCTTCATGCCATCTTAGCGGCACACTCTGTCGAAGAGTTCGCCCGGTGCAGCGTTGATCCCTCCGCACCCGGCACAGCGTTACGACCCTCAGACCGGCACGAACCGGCAGAATACACAATGGTCATTACGTGGGGCCCTTGGCGCGCTGCTCGGCCACCTCAACTCCAGCTAACGCCATGCCATTGTGTCACCCTCTGGTTCGACCAGGTGGACCTCATCCTGACAAAGATGAGACCGGGGTCAACCTCGAACAGGGATGTCATCATGAGGCTTCCCCCTGTCAACGTCAGACCTATAAGAGCCCCTCACAAAGAGGAAAATAGGCATGCGAGAAGAAGTGGACAGGCAGTGAGAAGGAAAAGAAGAGAAGAAGAACAAGAGAAGAAGAAGGTAGAAGAGAGTGAAAGAGAGGGAGGGAGTGGGCTGAATGTAATAAGGAGGGGGGACGGGGCGAAGGTGGGAGTTCTCACCCTTCCTGCCTCGGTCCTCCCTTAAGTTCTTGTTGTTCTTTCTTTTCTTTTGCTTGTTTCTCCTCCCCCTTTCATTCAGAGTCATTACAATGTATCTGGCCTTTTGGCCTTGATCATTCGTTAGCATGTTATCTGTGAATGAAATACCTCTTTGTTTGCTTCTTTGTTGTTCTCGGTAGTCACTCCCTCATTATTGGCCTGAGGTTCGTGTTCCTCTCTTCAGTCTTCTAACTATTTGTTTTACCTGCTCTCCATAACACTTGTCTGTCGAGTCCGGTAGGTGTTGTTTCTGGCTTGATGGCATAGGGCTGGCCTCCTTCTCCTTTTAATGGTTTTTTGTAGTATGACCACCCTCTATCATTCCATACCGGTTCGTTAGAATCCACTGCTCCTATACAGTACTTGGAACTTACCCACTGGCCAGAGGGTTCCTCAACCTTCCCTCCAAAGCCCATGGTGTGCATACATCGTCCTAGTTGTCCTGCCCGGCACACACCTTGGTGCCTGCCTTGGCCGGCACACACTCTCTGGCCCTCTCGTCCGACACATTCCCTAGTGGTGCCCTGCCCGGCTCACCCTAGTCATTGCTTGCCCGGTGCACCTGTAGCTTGTGTCAGCCTAGTGTTTCTCGTCCGTCGTTTTCTCCGAGTTTCCTGAAGTTTTCTCAAAAGTGTTGTTTCCTTGGCACACACCTTGAAGTGTTGGGTCATGCCACTCCTTGTGGGCATGTTCCCCTTTTACTCCCTTACCATCTGGGTCAAGGGGAGATCCTTCCGAATTTTCATCAGAAATAATAACATATTAAAAGATAAAAGGAAGCAACAAATAAATGAAACAAGCAACAATAAAACATTGAAACCAAGAAAGGAGTGCCATGCAAGACTTGAAGAACTGGACTACTGAATATCACCATGGACTTAATCACACATAACAGCAGACTAAAGACTTGTTACTTAAGGGCCTTCATCTAAATTGCTTGAGCCAGACGCCTTCTCTCAGACCTTACTCCACCCTTATGTAGACTTTGCCCTAGCTGCATTGATCCTTCTATTCAACCTTTGCCCGGTGCTCCCTTGATCTATCCTTGCCCGGCACACTCCAGGTTGCCTTTATCCGGTACATCCCTCACCCGGTACACTCCTGGCCCTCTCATCCGGCACATTCCCGTTTGCCCTTGCCCGACACACTTCAAAGTCTCTTTCATCCCCAAATCAAGCCTCCCACCGGCACACCTCCAGCTTAATCTTGGCCTACACATGCTCAAGCTCTGCCTTCACCCCACCCGGCACACTTCCACATCTCCCTGCCGGCACACCTATGCCTCTCTCTCTCTCCGGCACACTCTCTATGCCCCCATCCGGCACAGCCTTGGTTCCTTGTCTAGTGCACTTTCACACTCCTTCAATGGCACACTCTCCCATGATCCTGCCCTTCACAAGTCTTCCATGTGCACCGACCTCGCTCCTATGTGCACTGACCTTGTCCTCAACATGCATAAACTTTGGCTAGCATGCTCAGACCTTGTCCCAGGACTGCTCAAATCTCAAACGCATATATGCATTGACCTCTGTTCTCCAGCACCCAAACATGCGTCGACCTTCATCTAGCCCATTGGCCATGTGCGTCGACCTTCATACGGCCATGTGCATTAGCCTGCACTGACCTCAATGTAGTTGCACAAACCCTAGCCCCAACTAGCCTCGACCCCAGGCCAACTAGCGTCAACCTTAGCTACCTTCTAGACCCCCCTTGCACTGACCTTGCTCTAGGCGTGCTCAGACCTTGAGCCTAACATGCTCTGACCTTGGCCCCCCTCTTGCACTGACCTTGCTCTAGGCGTGCTCAGACCTTGAGCCCAACATGCTTAGACCTTAGCTCCCATACGCGTCAACGTGCTCAGACCTCGGCCTCCATGTGCATTGACTTGCTCAGCCTTTGCCCAGCGTGCTTAGACCCTGCCTCAACTGTGCACGGACCTTGCTGAGTTTTCATGCTTCATGTGCTCGGACCCTGCCTAGCTGCACCGACACCATCTCTATGTGCACTGACCTCTCCTGGGCTGAACCAAACAGTGCGCCGACCTTGCCCACTGGCCTAACAGAACACTGCACCGACCTTGCCCATTGGCCTAACAGAACCTGCACCGACCTTGTTCCCTTCGCAACTCAAACCTGCACTGACCTTGCCCATTGGCCTAACAGAACCTGCACCGACCTTGTTCCCTTTGCAACTCAAACCTGCACCGACCCAAGCCCAGATCTGCACCGACCTTGCCCACCTCCCACCCGGTGCACTTGATGGTGCCCTTGCCTGGCACACCTTTAACTCCTCTGTCCGGTGCACTCTCACCTCCCCAGCGGCACACCCCAACTCAATCCTACCCGGTACACTCTCCACCCCCCCCAGCCAGTACACTCCTGCTCACGCCCCTGCCGGTACACTTACAAATCTCCCTGCCCGTTATACACGTGGCCTAGCCTACCCAATACACTCTCCAATCCTCATCTGGGACACTCTGGCCCTCCCCCTGCGACACACCCGTGGCCTAGCCCAATGGTACACCCTCCAATGCATCCTCACCCAGTACACTCTGCACTTGAAATACCACACCAAAAAGGGGTATACTAATAAAAAATGGGGGAATTTATATAATGATAATGATAAAAAAATAGGAATTTTAATTAAAAAAATAATAGAAATAACAATGATAAAAAGGGAGGGTAATAGTAAAAAAATAATAAAGGGGAAAGGACTGCATGGTCTATGAGTGATAGAAACGGTCAACAAAAAATGATAATAATAATAAATAAATGTTGATAATAAATCATAATAAAAGATTCAATAGAACGATACGGCTTCCATCTCCCTCGGACCCCGGGTTTGGGAATATTAATAATGCCCTCGTAGGCCGGGCCTCACCTTCGGGAGTCACCTTCTCCCCATTATGGTTATCACTCTACCTTGTTTTGGGCCAATATCTCACCGAAGTCCCCCCTTTTCACCGGGATTTGATCCCATCTTTGTATCAAAATTGCCATCTCCTGGCAGACATTTGCATGGATTCGCTCCCGTTACCATCTCGTTTTCTATATGGATTTTTGTCCAAACATGGAATGGTCCATCGGTGACCAACATAATCTGAATGTTCATATCCCCGATGCGGGTTTCCAGCATAGTTCGACTGCCCCTTTCTTCCCGCATTAATTAGTAATTCTTTCAGCTGTAGATCCCTTATTTCTGACAATTAATCAAGGGTTTTCCCCTCTTCGAGGGGATGTAAATGACGTTGTGACCTTTATTGCATGGCGGGTCTTGGTCCCAACCCGAACCACACAATCGTCTGATTAGTCATATCGAGCGCACCATGGGCTTCCATGAAGCCCGAATAAATCGTCACTTTGTGACTGGCACACCCATGCACTTAATAAACCAATAAACAAACAAAACCAAGAGATTAATTAATTTAATAAAATAAGTGCATCCACAGCAAACTGCACATGTTACATAAAGTACCAGGTCGATGGCTCGTGATCTAAGGCAAGGATGGAACAGTTGATCCTGTCATGTGGTCTGCTATAGTACCACGAGTCTGACACGTGGAATCAAAAAGGATCAAATCTGCGTGATAGGATTGGGCGGGAATCATGGTACCCACGCACCCATCATCTGCGTATAAAAAGGGATCGAAGGCTGGGAGAGAAAGTAGCTGAAGATAGAAAAAGTGAGAGCATCTAAGCCAGGGCCAATACTGAAACTTCCCCATTCGAGAAGAGAGCCAGTCCAGAAATAGAAGAGTCTGAGTGATTGCAAGGATTAGAGTCTGAAAGCTGCTTCTTCGGAAGCTACAGCATTATCGATTGAGCGATTGTTTCTCTGATTATTTTCATCTTCTTCGAGTTTCTTTTTGTTTTGCATCTCTGAATTCCAGTCTGTTACCCTCGAAGTTCAGTTGGAGGAAGGGAGACTGTCTCCGGTTGCTAGTGACGGGCTGTAACTAGTGGTTCGCTCCGGTTTGGAGGAAGAGAGGATTGATCCTCTGGTTCATGAGTTGCTGGGAGCAATTCATGGGATTCCCTTTGCGGTGTGCAAAGGAAGGGAGGTTGGACCTCTAGTGTTTCTTCCGGTCATAGGAAGATCAAGGAGATTGTTCCTCGGGGCAAGCTATAAGGCAGCAGATGTTGCAGACGGAGTCTGCGGTTATATTTGTTTAGTGCAAGGAAGCCTTACTCCAGAGGAGTAAGGGGTGGACGTAGATTGCAGATCGCAATCGAACCACCTTAAAAACTCTCTGTTCCATTGGTGTGATTTGCTTATTTGTCTGTCATAGTGTTTTTCAGAATGTCAGCTATTCGATTGTTGCACATCGTTGCTCTCATTTTCTTTAAGCATCTGTCTATCTGTCTGTTTTGTGGCTAGACTAGAGAAGCTTCCCTACTGCGTTTCTGATCTACATAAGTCCGTCTTCAAATTATTTTTGAATTGGGGATGATCTATTCATCCCCTTCTTCTAGCTCACTCATTGTGTGAACTATCAACTGGTATCAGAGCGAGGTCGCGGGTTCAAATCCCCCAGGTGCCGCTAGGGGGGAGATTATTGGTTTATGCCAGCGTCTCCTTTAGGATTTTGTGTGTACCACGTGGGGTATGGGATCCACGTGGACCATCGGTGCTTGGTAGCATAACCCTCCGCATGGATTATGGGGTCCATGTGCGAAGCCCCTCATGTCTGCCCACAGCACGATAGTGTGGGGTTCTGTGCCACCATAAGGAAATACGGTCTAACCTTCGCTACCAGCTCGAGCTTTTAGCGCAATGGTAGGGGCTTGATCCTGTAAACAACACCGACCTTAGCTATCAACTACTATATAAAGATGATGAAATATAGTACTAAAGCCATCAAAATTATGTCATCAAGAATATATAATAAGTCATAATATTTGTCATCATCAAAACTTCAAAACCACAGGGACAACAATCTCCTCCTTTTTTATGATGGTAATATTATGAGTCATTACATAAATTCATCATGATGAACATGCCTGAACATGCCAGTATGAACATGGAGTGGCTTAGACTATGCTAGACTATGCCAACAGAAAATATACCAACAGACAGAAACAAGCAATCCATAGTCAAACCTCATAATAGCCAACCACTGAATCCACAGTCAAACCTCATAATAGCCAACCAATGACTCCCACAAATTCTCCCCCTTTGACAGCAGCATAAAGAAAGGAGCATGATGGATGCTGACATGATCTCCCCCTTTATGAATTAGTATGCAATATGATTCACTAAACTTACTGAATATTGAACATTGTGGTTTTGAAGTTTTGATGATGACAAATATTATGACTTATTATACATTCTTGATGACATAATTTTGATGGCTTTAGTACTATATTTCATCATCTTTATATAGTAGTTGATAGCTAAGGTTGGTATTAGTGTATGGATTCACTAGCTACGGCGATGCCAGTCTGCTTATATTCTATCAAGGTCTGTGCATATTTAGTTGATTCAGTACATAATATCGGTGCATATTTCATATGTTCACATATGAGGTCTGTGCATGTCTTGATCAACTGCACGTAACATCGGTGCACATTCCATGTGTCTACATATAAAGTCAGTGCAAGTTCTTATTTGTGCCATTCACGGTAGGTGCATGTCCTAGCATAAGGTCAGTGCATGTGGTTCCTTGTATGATACAAGGTCGGTGCACATTCTGATATATGCACATATGAAGGTTGGTGCATGTTTGCTGGCAAACACATGAAGGTCTATGCTAGTTACTATTTGATGCATAGCTAAGGTCAATGCTAGTTATGGTTTCACACAACTAAGGTCAGTGCTATCACTGTTCATTCCTTCACAAAGGTCGGTGCACGTTTGCTAGTCTACATAAGAAGGTCTGTGCACATCACTGTAGCATGCATGTTGGTCGATGCTAGTTTAGGTTAGATACACACCAAGGTCCGAGCATGTCTTGGCTCTCTGCATGATGAAGTCTGTGCATCTGGCAGAAGCATAAGCAAGTCTGTGCGTGCTTTCTGGCAGTAGCATAATCAAGTCTGTGCATGTTTGCACACTACACCAACAAGTCCAGGCATATGCATCATACAAGTAAGCGAACATGTGTTAGCAATGCAATTCATGTTCGTGCACATTTGGCCTTCGCAAGATACGGTCTGTGCACATGCTTGCTTGCAGCAAAATCACGTCTGCACACATTACCCTTATGCTTAAACCAAGTCTGCATACTTGTCCATTATGCTTAAAATCAAGTCAGTGCATTTTCTCCATTTGCCTTAATCATGTCTCTGCACATCTTCCTTACACCTATCTTTGAGCATTAAGGTCAGTGCTTATTATCAAATGGCTAACGCTTACTACTATCTTTGCCAGGTGAGTTATATAGTCGAGCATCTACTGAGCAAACTGCACGTGTTATACAAAGTACCAGGTCGATGGCTCGTGATCCAAGGCAAGGACTAGAACATTTGATCCTGCCACGTGAACTGCTACAGTACCACGATTCTGACACATGGAATCAAAAAGGATCAAATCTGCGTGAAAGGATTGGGCGGGAATCGTGGAACCCACGCGCCCATCATCTGCCTATAAAAAGGTGTCGAAGGTTGGGAGAGAGAAAAAAAAGATAGAAAAAGAAATAGAGTAGAAGAAAGGACAGCTTGAGAGCTCGTGAGAAGAAGAAATAGAGCAACAGAGCAAGAGAAATCAGAAGAAGTCTGAGAGTTAGTAAGAGAAGAGGATAGAAGAAGAAACTGAACAAGGCAGAAGGAGAAGAGAGGTGAGAGTAGCAGATCGTGAGAGAAGCAGAAGTTTGTGTGTAAAGTTCCAGCCATTTGTGTGAGTGAAGAAAAAGAAAGGTGCAGCAGTGAGATCTAAGGAAAAAGAAGAAAATTGTGAGAAGAAGAAAGAGTGTGCAGCCAGCGCCAATATTGAAGATCTGCCATCCGTTGGTTTCTGGATCAGATCTAGACCAACTTGCTCCTACGAGAGCTACATTCGTTTCAGTTTTAACTCCGCAATAATTTTAAAGAGGGATTCATTCATCCCCCCCCCCTTTTGAATCTGTGTCTTGCACCCATATATTCCAACAAGTGGTATAAGAGCGGGTTGCTGTCTCATCGGATCCAACGATCCGCAGCAGATCCTACAGTTCCTTGGTGCATTTCCGAGCATACCTACTTTGGTGCATTGATTTTTTTGTTGATTATATCCTTGGCTTATCCACCGATTTTTGATGGCACTAATTTCAATCTATGGTGTAACAACCTACGCATGTTTGTCAAGAATGTTGATCTTGATCTGTGGAAGTTAATTTCACAAGGTCCTCACGGATTACCAAAGAAAAAGTTCAAATGGACTGACAGTCATAGATTGAAGTATGGAGAAAATCAGAACGCTTTGGATTTAATGAAAGCAGCTACTGACAAGGTCTTCCATTCTTCCTTTCATGACTGCAGGTCTGCCAAGGACATCCTGAACAAACTGAAGACTGCTTGCTGTGGAAGTAACGACCAATGCATGATGGCTAAAGGCAGTAATCAAAGTAGCAGCCAAAATGAAGAAGAGGACGATGATCAGGTAAACCCCTTTGAAAAATTCACCTTAGATGACTGGCAGGATGCATATGCTAATTTATTGGAGTCACATGAGAAGTTAAGAAAATAACACAAAAATTTGAAAAAGACTATTAGCTTGAATAGTTCTAATTCTTCATGTGAAAACTATTTAAGATTGAAACAAACGCATGATGCTTATTTATCTGATATCCAAGTGCTTAAGAAATAAATTAGGTTGTTAAAGAATGAAAATCAAGAACTTGCAAATGAGAATACTGAACTTGAAAAAAAACTTAGATCAACTGATGATGATCATGCTCTCATTAGCAATCACGTTCAGAATGAAAAATTGCTAAAGGATCTTGAACATGTTAATACAGATCTAAATAAGCTGAAATCAGAAAATGAATCTCTCAGAAAATCTGTTAAAGAAAATGAAGAAAAATTAGAAAAACTCAAACAAGAGAAGAATCTGCTTGTTGAAAAATCTGATGCAATAAAGTTTGTGAACATGGAGCTTCAGAAAAACATTGAAATTCTACAAAGAGAATCTAAAACTCCAAACAATCCAAAAGCATCTCATGATGACCAGATTCTTCTTGATGAGTTTATTCAAAATGATGCTCTGGTTAAGGAAAATGAAAAGTTAAAACAGCAGAACTCTGCTATGTCTGAAAGACTTCTAGCCTTAGAAAGAGGAAAAACTGTTTGTATTGAAGATTCTGAAAAACTGAGCAATCTGGAACAAGAAATTGAGAAATATAAAACTGCTAACAAAGTACTGAATGAAGCTGTTAATTACAGTGAACAAGAGATTGTCAGTTATGAAATAAATATTACATCACTAAAAATTGAGATTCGGTATTTGAAAGCTTCTCTGTCTAAATTTGTTAGTGGGCAAGAAAATCTGGATAAGTTGCTAGGAGTCAAGGTTAACTTCAGGAAGGAAGGGTTGGGCTACAATAATGTTAATAAGAAAGTTTTTAATAACAAGCTAATGACATCGTTTGTCACTGCATCAAACGTAGCCACCACCTCAAAAGATAAATAGCCCATTGTTCAAAAAAATCAGAAACAAACTGACCTTCAGAAACAAGCTGAAAAAGTGAAAAAGTATGTTCATGTGAAGAATAAGTAAAGAAACAATCATGCTGATGCAGTGCATGTGATACATAACCTAAACACACACACACACATGCACACAAAAAGAAATTGGCATGCCACTATTGTCATAGATTTGGTCATCTGATGCATGAGTGTAGGTTGATAGAACAAGATGACATAAATGCATGTGCAAAGCATGCTAGGAATTCTCATGAAAGATATCATGCACTTAAGAAAAAGAGAATTTACTGTTCCTATTATGATAAGGGAGGTCACATTACAGCTAACTATTGACATGCTCAAAAGAGAAAAGTCAATTCTAAATCTGTCAAGTTTTTTGCAAAACAAAAT
The DNA here is from genome assembly GCA_022559845.1 of Amorphophallus konjac. NCBI lineage: Eukaryota > Viridiplantae > Streptophyta > Magnoliopsida > Alismatales > Araceae > Amorphophallus > Amorphophallus konjac. The sequence goes on from CM040118.1 coordinate 90,890,063, forward strand.
GCCTTTGGTAGACATAAATATGTTTTTAAAGAAAACTCCCTTGCATGTTTTAATTGTAGTAAGCCAGGCCATCGTGCCTCTGAATGCTGGTTTGCTAAAAGTAAAGGTAAGTTTCATTCTCATTATGTAAATCCTCATGAGAATCAGCATGTTGTGTGTTTCAATTGTGGTAAGCCAGGCCATAGGGCCATGGACTGTTGGCATGCTCAGGAAATAGATTGAATTATGAATTTGGTAAATTCCCTATAAACAAAAAGGTTTTTGATAGGAATAAATCTGGTTTTAAAGAAAAATTCATTACATGTTTTGAATGTGGAAAGCCAGGCCACAGGGCTGCAACATGTTGGCTGGCATGTTATAATAAACAGGCTGGCTTCGGTAAATAGAATCTTAATTCTGTTAACAGAAATTTTCATGCAAAAACACATAGATTTCATGACAACAGTAATTTGCATAAAAAGAATTTGAAATCTGCTGCATCATGCCATTACTGTGGTCAGATAGGTCATTCAATGAATAATTGCTACTTGATGAGATTTGATGACCTTCATGCACAAAAATTGTTTAGAACACCTGCTAAAGGTGTCTCTATTACTTCAGGACCCAAGACGTCTTGGGTACCTGCTAGTGCAAAATAAGGAATTGCTATGCAGGTGTGCCTTGTGACTGAGGAATAAAAGGGGGTAAATAAATCAAGGCACCCTAGTATGAAAACCTCATTTCTGCACTTTTCAGGTAACATTCTAGCATTCTTTAGGCTTGTTTATTTGAATTCTTCAGAAATCTCGTTTGATGCATTACATGCTTAAGCTGTTAAATAAACTTTCATGTTCCCAACTGCTTTGTCTTTTGCACTGCACGTATGTGAGCTTCCTCATATACTAAGTTATGTGTGCACATATTCATTGAAGAACATGTTGAATTCATCTGGATGCATTAATGTCCTATCACTTGATTGTGCACATGGAGATGGCTATAAACTCATGAGCATAGTCTGTAATTTTGTGCATATGTGTGAATTGCATATGTCAATTGATTGCTTACACATCCGTTTGACATACAGTTATTGAAAATCTGATGCATTTAGGACTGTGTTGGTACTGCATTGTCATACATGACCACCATGGTATATCAAATGGTAAGCTACTAAAGGGCAGATGAAATCTGTCTGGAGGTTCTTACTATGTGTGAGGTGGTCTTTTAGACTAAGTCCTCTGCCTAGTACCATGGGTCATGTTGCATATAAGGCAGTCTGAATAATCATGAGCATGAGTCATAAAATCACATGATCGGTCTTCATTGCATATAATGCATTAAGTTAGGGGGAGTGTGTCAAAGGAGATATTGTATCTCATGCATATCTTGATAAAGTTAAGTTCCCTACATGGTCTTCATGTCTCATATGATTTGTCAATGCATCCAGTTGAGGGGAGTTAATGAATTTGTATACATATAGTTGATTGCATTGCATATAATTATCTTGAAAAATTCAAAAAGATGTGATTCACTACATATAGACAGGGGGAGCATTTTGTCATTAGTCTATCACTGTCTGAATTTTCACTGTCTACACCTTTTTTAACTCATCTTGCTATATCTGGGTGTAATTGATTCACATAATCTAATGACTTCTGTTGACTACCTCTGAATTATTCATCATCTGAACTCTCACTTGTCTTGAATCTGGAATCTCTGTCTGCTACTCCTTAATTTGCTGAAGGAGAGCTTCACTTGAATTCAGTCAATTCTGATCTTCATTGCATATCATCATCTTTGAAAATACCAAAAAGATAGAGTGATTGCTAAATTCCAATAGAACATTTTTATTGCATCTCTGTCCGGTTCGGTCGACCAACATTTACTATTCTGGTCAACCGAAGCTCAGAGTTCTCATCTGAATAACTGATGTTTTGCATCCAATTCTTTTGTTGACATTTATGTCAATCTTGTCTTAAGCTCGTATGTCACTGATCTCAATTCACTGAACTTACTGAATGTTGAACATTCATTTTGCTCCCAGCTCACTGATTTCAAAACCCTTTGAATCAATTATTCTGTTGAACAGTGGTTTCAAGTTTCATTGGCTGTTGCTGAAAACTACTGAATGTTCTCTGAAATTTCGTGACAGACTTGAAATTCATTTTGCTATTCTCTACACGAAATGCTTTGAAATCTCTAGTCATGTGTTTGGAATTCTTGTCATTCCTATTATTGTTTCATAACTATCTGAAATTCAGGAAGACTTCAATCTAAATATCTTGCTCATAAATCTGAAAAATCAATTCAATGAGGAATCTTCTATTATACAGTTTTATGAATGTCTGAAAGATCAAATTGGTTTAAATTTAATGCATCTCATTTAGGTTGGTTATAAATGCCTTGAAAATATCTGAATCAACTTTAATAAACCTTAACCAACTGGTTCATGTTAAATCTTGTCAAGTCTTCTGAAATCTGAAAATGTTGAAATCATGACTTTACTTTGTTGAAATACATGAAATCTGTATTGTTTTTAAACATCTGAACTTTTCAAAAATGTCCAAGGGTCACATCTGGTAAATCTTGCATGAGAAATGACTTTGGTCACTGAGAAATACATGTCCAAAGGACTGTGTCATGAGGTGTCTTAGTTAACTCTGCTTAAATTCATTGAAAAATAGGCAGAGCAATGGCTGACATACTGAGAAACATATCTCACTCATCAAAGAAATGAGATAAGGTATGTCATTAGGTGAAAAGTTAACTCTGTTTAATTTTAAAGCATGACTATTAGTCACACTAAGTACTTAGGGATATTGACGTCTAAACAATGTATATCCTTTAGCTACAAGGTGTGTACTGAACTAGATTGCTCGTAAGATTTAATAGCAAAAGTTATCCACTTGATTAAATGAAAAATCTGAAAAAGAATGCAAATGATAAATTGCTATAACCCTTGATAAACTCAAATGGTTTCATGATTGTTTAACCTCAATACTTATGAGTGTAATTCCTAAAGAAGTCATTGAAATTGATTGAGTAAGATGAATGGAGGTTAATCAAGATGTTAATATGAGTTTTTGGTTCATTTTTATTAAATCTTGATTTCAGATATGAGTATAGAACTTTATTGTCAAAACATGTATACATTATCTTTAAACCATGCAGTTCAATAAAACTCATTCAAAAACCTTTATAATGGGAGACTCTGAAAATTTCCTATATTTGGATTTATGAAATTGGTATACTCTTTGAAAATTTTGCTGAATGTGTTTCATTCTCACTGTTCTTGAGACTTTCTGAATGTGCTTAATTCTCATTGCTCTCATTTTGATCTCACTGTCTGAATGCGTTTCATCTGATTATCTGTGACCTACTTCAATTGACTGTTAAATCTAATTGTCTAACCTTTGTCTAATCATTGAAATTAATCTGACTTGATTGTCCAATCTAAATGTCCATGTGGTTCACCACTAATTCATTTCATTCGACTCCATCTGCTATGAAGATACACAATACCATATGTTCAGGGGGAGTTTCCTTGTCAGTGAATCATATTGCGTACTAATTCATAAAGGGGGAGATCATGTCAGCATCCTTCATGCTCCTTTCTTTTTGCTGCTGTCAAAGGGGAAGAATTTGTGTGAGTCATTGGTTAGCTATTCTGAGGTTTGACTATAGATTCTTTGGTTGGCTATTCTGAGGTTTGACTATGGATTGCTTGTTTCTGTCTGTTGGTATATTTTTTGTTGGCATAGTCTAGCATAGTCTAAGCCACTCCATGGTCATACTGGCATGTTCAGGCATGTTCATCATGATGAATTTATGCAATGACTCATAATATTGCCATCATCAAAAAGTTGGAGATTATTGTCCCAGTGGTTTTGAAGTTTTGATGATGACAAATATTATGACTTATTATATATTCTTGATGACATAATTTTGATGGCTTTAGTACTATATTTCATCATCTTTATACAGTAGTTGATAGCTAAGGTCGGTGTTAGTATATGAATTCACTAGCTACGGTCAATGCCAGTCTGCTTATATTCTATCAAGGTCTGTGCATATTTGGTTGATTCAGTACATAATATCGGTGCATATTTCATATGTTCACATATGAGGTCTGTGCATGTCTTGATCAACTACACGTAACGTCGGTGCACATTCCGTGTGTCGGCATATAAAGTCAACGCAAGTTCTTATTTGTGCCATTCACGGTCGGTGCATGTCCTAGCATAAGGTCAGTGCATGTGCTTCCTTGTATGATACAAGGTCAGTGCACATTCTGATATATGCACATATGAAGGTTGGTGCATGTTTGCTGGCAAACACATGAAGGTCTGTGCTAGTTACTATTTGATGCATAGCTTAGGTCGGTGCTAGTTGTGGTTTCACACAACTAAGTTCAGTGCTATCACTGTTCATTCTTTCACAAAGGTCGGTGCACGTTTGCTAGTCTTCATAAGAAGGTCAATGCACATCACTATAGCATGCATGTTGGTCCATGCTAGTTTAGGCTAGATACACACCAAGGTCCGAGCATGTCTTGGCTCTATGCATGATGAAGTCTGTGCATGTTTTCTGGCAGAAGCAGAAGCAAGTCTGTGCGTGCTTTCTGGTAGTAGCATAATCAAGTCTGTGCATGTTTGCATACTGCACCATCAAGTCCAGGCACATGCATCATAAAAGTTAGTGAACATGTGTTAGCAATGCAGTTCAAGTCCGTGCACATTTGGCCTTCGCAAGATACGGTCTGTGCACATGCTTGCTTGCAGCAAAATCACGTCTGCACACATTACCCTTATGCTTAAACCAAGTTTGCAAACTTTTCCATTATGCTTAAAATCAAGTCAGTGCATTTTCTCTATTTGCCTTAATCATGTCTGTGCACATCTTCCTTACACATGTCTTTGTGCATTAAGGTCAGTGCTTATTATCAAATGGCTAACGCTTACTACTGTCTTTGCCAGGTGAGTTATAAAGTCGAGCATCTACTGAGCAAACTGCACGTGTTATACAAAGTACCAGGTCGATGGCTCATGATCCAAGGCAAGGACTAGAACAGTTGATCCTGCCACGTGGACTGCTACAGTACCATGATTCTGACATGTGGAATCAAAAAGGATCAAATCTGCGTGAAAGGATTGGGCGGGAATCGTGGTACCCACGCGCCCATCATCTGCCTATAAAAAGGTGTCGAAGGTTGGGAGAGAGAAAAAAAAGATAGAAAAAGAAATAGAGCAGAAGAAAGGACAGCTTGAGAGCTCGTGAGAAGAAGAAATAGAGCAGTAGAGCAAGAGAAATCAGAAGAAGTCTGAGAGTCAGTAAGAGAAGAGGAGAGAAGAAGAAACTGAACAAGGTAGAAGGAGAAGAGAGGTGAGAGCAGTAGATCATGAGAGAAGCATAAGTTTGTGAGTAAAGTTCCAGCCATTTGTGTGAGTGAAGACAAAGAAAGGTGCAGCAGTGAGATCTAAGGAAGAAGAAGAAAATCGTGAGAAGAAGAAAGAGTGTGCAGCCAGCGCCAATATTGAAGATCTGACATCCATTGGTTTCTGAATCAGATCCAGACCAACTTGCTCCTGCGAGAGCTACATTCGTTTAAGTTTTAACTCCGCAATAATTTTAAAGAGGGATTCCTTCATCCCCCCTTTCTGAATCCGTATCTTACACCCATATATTCCAACATAGAGGGCTTTTGATAAGAGGCTTGTTTGGTGGAGGTGCAGTGGAAGTGGATGGTGTGTCGGATGGATGGTGGATAACGAGGGGCCAGGAAGGTGGAGATGGAGGCATAGTGGAAGTGAATGGGGTTTGAGATGGATACTGGGTAATAAGTGGTTTTGAGGGCATTGGTAGAGGCATGGCGGAGGTAGATGGGGCCTCGGATGGACGGCGGATGATGAGAGGTTTAGAAGGCATAGGTGAAGCTGTAGAGGAGGTAGATGGCAAGATGAAGGGATGAGATAGAATGATAGGGTTTAAGGGCATGGTGGAGGGCGCTTGCTGGTAGGTCAATAGGGAGTTAGTGGCAGGGATGCGGATGAGAGGATGTGACACAGCAGGAATGGGTAAGGCCTTGTTACAGGTTGTGGTGTGGGTCATGGGGAGAGAGGCATTGGCCGAGTAAGGTGTAGAGGTTGGCTAGGAATATGGTTAGCGGCAAGAACAGAGGTGCTTTCCGTAAGCCAACCCTACCCTCTGTTGGGATGCAAGGCACAGATTTAGAGGGAGGGTGAATGAATCCCCGTTGAAAAATATTACGGAATTAAAAACACAGATGGCTTAATCAAATTAAGCACTCACCAGCTGACACATAAAAACCCATGCAGAATGACTAGCTCTCACTGAACCGTAATTCTGCCAGACACAATCTCAAATGCTAAACGTGCACACAAACAGATATATCATTGAACATTCTACCAAACCTTCAAACACCAAATGGTATGTTATCACGACAAATGGAAACCGCACTAAACAGACACACTCGGCAAAGCCAATAGCGCTCAAGGGAACAGTCAACCAAAACCTGTGAAGGAGGTAGAAGATAGGGAACAATCACACAAATTAAACCACAGCTCACAGGATTTTTTAGGTGGTTCGGCCAGACACCAGTCCGCCTACATCCACCCCTCACTCCAAACAGGAGTGAGGCTTCCCTTGCAAAATGCAAGAAGCAGGCTCAGTCTGCAAACAACTGCTGCCTTACAGCTTGACAAACTGAGGGAGACAAATCCCTCAAACCAAGCTCTGCAACCCACAGAAGCTTGGCACCTGGGCTTGCTACCCACAAGTCCAGAACCAGAGACGAATCTCCCTTCCTCCAAACCAGAGGGGAACCGCTAGTGACACCTCGTCACTAGCAAACTAGAGGTCACGGACCTCTCTTCCTCCACACTAGAGGGAACAACCACGAGCGACACCAAGTCACTCGTAAACCGGAGAACAAGTCTCCATTCTCCTAAGACCACAGGAGGAATCCCGATCCCAAACAAGGGAAACGGAAGGCACTAAGGAAATTGAAACCAAAAACAAAAACAAAAGAGGGAAACTGAAGAATGTAGCTCCAAGGAGCAGGATGGCTTGGATCTGATCCAGAGGCCAATACAACTCTGATCTTCAGGGAAGGCTCTCTCTTCTTCTCTCTATTCTCTTCTCAGCACGTCTCTCTTCCTTTGTCTTTCTTTCTTGTTGCTCACACACTGGTTCTTCTTCTTTCTCTTCTCTCTGGTGGCTCTCCTTTTTCTTCTCACCATTCTCTATGTTCCTCCAATTTTGGACGATCTGCCTCCTTTTATAGAACGCGGGCGATGGGCGCGTGGAGACCACGTTTCCTGCCCAAATATCATGCCAGATCTGATCCACACTTATCCGCGTGTTAGCATCACAGTGCTTTCACTTTCCACATGTCAAGATCTCCAGTTAATAAATCAGTCTTAGATCACGAGCCTTTACTTTTAGTTCACGTGCATCCTTAGGTTCCTGCAATTTTAGTGAAAGAGACAGAGTTACGAAACACATAAACTTATCTGAGCACCTGAAAGAGAATGTCAACTTTTAGAGTCGACTCTTCATGCTAGCACTTACTGTATATGCATGATACTAACACTGACCTGTTATGCAACTAGCACTGACTTTAGTATGCAAAAGCACCGACTTAAGTCATGCCTATGACCAACATGCACTGACTTCAGTATGTAATATGCACCGACATTAAGACCTCGCAGCAATCAATGTGCACCGACGTTCATGGCTGTACTACAGTGAACTGCACGGACTTAGCTCATGCATAAGGCAAACCATACTCAGACCTAAGAGTGCATAAGAGAGATGTGCACCGACTCTGTGATGTATTCTGCAAGTTATGCACAGACCTTCATAGTGCATACAGGAAATATGCATCGAGTTTGAACTGCGTTCAGCAGGTTATGCACAGACCTTGTGATAAGCATGCACCGACCAGTATACTCAAAACGAAGAGATGCACTAAACTTTGTATGCCTATTAGAAAATGTGCATCGACTTGGTTATGTACAAGGCAGCAAAGATTGCACCGACTCTAGGCATGCAGCAACTAGAGTTGCACCGACCTATATAAGCCTGATGCACAATATGCATCGACTTCAATATGCCCAAGATAAAAACATGCACGGACTTTGTATAGCATGAAGCAGACAATGCACCGACTGTTTCATGCGAATGGCACAAGGATGCACCGAGATGTTATGAGTAAGGCGAGAGGTGCACGGACCTACATGCTGCCTAAACATGGACGTGCACTGACGTTACATGCAGAACAACTGAGTATTCACCGACTCTTATATGCCATAATCCTAACCTGCACAAACTAGCTATAGTGATGTGCACAGACCTTATGTGCACAATGCGAAAATTGCACCGACCCTATATGCCATGAGCATAACATGCACATAGTTTATATGCATACTTAAAATATGACCTGCACCGACCTTTGCAGTGATTGCACTGACTTGGATCGTGTGTGATGCAGAACATGCACTGACCTTGACAAGCGCGAGACAATGCATGCATGACACATGAACTAGCACCGACCTAGTGTAATGCATAGACTTCGTTCAGACAAGCAGAAGATGCATCGATCTAAAACACTTAACAACTGAACCTGCACCGACCTTGGCTCCTTTGGCAACAAGACTAGCTTCAACCTGAACAGTGATTTGTACATACCTTAAGCCTCTCTTTGGTATTGGTTTATCCCGGGGTTAGCTCTAAGTTAACTCCGGGATAAACTTTTTTGTGCATTGGTAAGGAGTTAGTGTTAGTCAATCTTTTCAATCTGAGCAAGGAGGCATCTGACTAATCTCCCCTTTAATATCAGATAGATGCTGATGAGTCAATCTTCCCCATTTGAGAAAATATAGGAATTGGGATAAAAAAAATGTCATCAGACATACAGAGTTAAGCTTGATACCAATTGATGAGAAAAATGATTTCAATAAGAACACACGAGCAATCATAGATAGTTTCAGGTCAAACCAAAGAAGCATCAAGATTAGTGATCACAATGAATTTTTGAATTTCAACAGCAAATGGAAACTGAGCATGGAATGATCAAAAACATTGAGCAAGGAGTTGAGCACAGAAATGACTGGATTGCCAATGAATAGATAAAGCAGAAGGATTTTCAATAGGATACCAATTTCATAAATCTTAATGAAGAATTCAGACTCTTCCATTATAAGAGATTATGAATGAGTCTAAACTGACCAGCATGATTTAAGCATGATGTATACAGAGTTTGTCGATGAAATTCAATACTCATATCTGAAATCAAGTTTTAATAAAAATGAACCAATTGCACATATGATATTCTTGTTTAACCTCCTTCTATCTTACACATTCAAATTCAATGACTCTTTTGGGAATTACACAAGATAGTATTGAGATTAAACAAATATGAGTGTATCTGAATTTGTCTTAGATTACACTAATTTTCTAGATTTTTCTTTTGATCAGCACTTTATTTTTCGTGAGCAATCTTGATTGATCAACACCTTTTTACATGAGGCACAACACGTCTTAGGTGAAGTGACCCAGTTACTCAGTGTGATAACTGCATTGCTTCTCAATCACGAGAACAGAGTTAGCAATTGGAGTGTCTTTTTACATGAGGAAACACCTTGATTAGAGGCCGAAATCCCCAGTTACTCAACACAACTGTGACATTACTCTGTCAAAATTTTTAATTATTTTTACAGCAGAGGTAATTATGGCACTTCATGACTTAGGTTTACTCCATTTCTTTGATAGAGGACCTAGTTTCTCGACGACCAAAGTCATTTCTCTGACCAAGATTTCTTTCAACTATTTTTTTTTCCAGATAATTCTCAGTACACAGAAATGTTTAAGAACAATACTTACTACATGTATCTTAACCAAAGAAAGCCATGGTTTTAAAATTTTTAGATTTCAGAAGGTTTTGCATGAACTTTAATGAAACAATTGGTTAAGATTTATTAAAATATTGATTCAGATATTTTCAAGTCTTTTATATCCAAACTTAATGAATACATTAGACTTAAATCAATTTGATTCGTCAGACATTCTTAAAGCAGTAAAATAGAAGATTCTTCTTTTTCAAAATATATTGGATTTATGATTAGGGTACACATATTGAAATCTTTCCAATTTCAGATAGATCAACATTGACAATGCAGCCAATCAATAGAAGCAACAAAAGATTTTATTTGGTGAGCATCAGAGGACATTAACAAGAATGCATAAAAGATGAGAGAAAATGGAACTCATGCTTGCAGCAGGTATGATCAATATCCATCAGATAGATTTTTCAGTAAACCAAATAGCAGTGAGTTTACAATGATGCAGCAAGAGGTAAGCACTAGAACAATGCAGTTCAGAGACCAATAGTAGTGTCTTAAATTCAGTCAGACCAGCTTGACACTCGTGACAGGGATGAATTTGAGTGATGCTCTCCTTCAACAAATTAAGGAGTAGCAGACAGACATTCCAGGTTCAAGTCAAGTGAGAGTCCAGATGGTGAGAAATCAGAAACCAGTCAGCAGAAATCATTTGGTAAGTGAGTCATTAACACACAAATGTATGAGAATGATTTAAATGGCTAAACAAGAAGAGTTGAGTATGTGAAAGCCTAATGAGTCTAACATGCTCCCCCTGTCTATATGCATTGTTCCAACTCTTTTTGGTATTTTTCAAAATTAATGATATGCAATGCAATTCACTACATGTATGCATATGCAATGACTTTCCTAAAAGCATTACATGATCATGAGTAGCATGAACATCATGTAGGGATAGCCAGACTCCCCCTGACTATATGCAACATAATCCAAAATTCTAAAACCCACAAATGCATGACCATTTATGCATCTACACCCCTTGACTAAATGCAATGTATGAGGATTCTAAATGCAACATGACATGTACAAACATTTAACGCAGTAGTTGTCATATCAGATATCAGTCACATACAATTCAGATTTTCAGAAAATAACATTCAATTCTGAAATCATTGTATGCATGAAACTTTTGACAAATTAGATTTAACATGATATGCAGTTAAAATAGAGTCATAAGAAATTCGATTGATCAAATGTGAAGAGTGCAGAACATTACCTGAATGGGGTTTTACTAACTTGGGTGCCTTGGTTTATTTACCCCTTTTTATTCTTCAGCCCCAAGGCACACCTGCAAAACACCCTTTATTTTGCACAAGTAGGTACCCAAGAAGTCTTGGGGCCTGAACTAACATTGACACCTTTAGCAGATGTTCTAAACAATTTTTGTGCATGAAGGTCATCAAATCTCATCAAGTAGCAATTATTCATTGAATGACCTATCTGACCACAGTAATAGCATGATGCTGTAGATTTCAAATTCTTTTTATGCAAACTACCGTTGTCATGAAATCTATGTGTTTTTGCATGAGAATTTCTGTTAACATAATTAAGATTATGTTTACCGAAGCCAGCCTATTTATTATAACCAGCCAGCCAACAGGTTACAGCCCTGTGCCCTGGCTTTCCACGTTCAAAACATGTAATGAATTTTTCTTTAAAACCAGATTTATTCCTATCAAAAACCTTTTTGTTTATAGGGAATTTACCAAATTTAGAATTCAATCTATTACCCTGAGCATGCCAACATATAGCTGTAATGTGACCTCCCTTATTACAATAGGAACAGTAAATTATCTTTTCCTTAAGTGCATGATATCTTTCATGAGAATTCCTAGCATGCTTTGCACTTGCATTTATGTCATCTTGTTCCATCAACCTACACTCATGCATCAGATGACCAAATCTATGACAATAGTGGCATGACATTTTCTTTTTGTGTGCATGTGTGTGTGTGTTTAGGTTATGTATCACATGCACAGCATCAACATGATCATTTCTTTGCTTATTCTTCACATGAACATACTTTTTCACTTTTTCTGCTTGTTTCTGAATATCAGTTTGTTTCTGATTTTTTTGAACAATGGCATGTTTATGTTTTGATGTGGTAGCAACATTTGATGCAGTGACAAACGATGTCATTAGCTTGTGATCAAAAACTTTCTAATTAATATTATTGTAGCCCAGCCCTTCCTTCCTGAAGTTAACCTTGACTCCTAGCAACTTATCCAGATTTTCTTGTCCACTAACAAATTTAGACAGAGAAGCTTTCAAATCATGAATCTCAATTTTTAGTGATGTAATATTTATTTCATAACTTGCAATCTCTTATTTACTGTAATTAACAGCTTCCTTCAGTACTTTGTTAGCAGTTTTGTATTTCTCAATTTCTTGTTCCAGATTACTCAGTTTTTCAGAATCTTCAATACAAACAGTTTTTCCTCTTTCTAAGGCTAGAAGTCTTTCAAACATAGTAGAGTTCAGCTGTTTAAACTTTTCATTTTCCTTACCCAGAGCATCATTTTGAATTAACTCATCAAGAAGAATCTGGTCATCATGAGACGCTTTTGGATTATTTGGAGTTTCAGATTCTCTTTGTAGATTTTCAATGTTTTTCTGAAACTCCACGTTCACAGACTTTATGGCATCGAATTTTTCAACAAGCAGATTCTTCTCTTGTTTGAGTTTTTCAAATTTTTCTTCATTTTCTTTAACAGATTTTCTGAGAGATTCGTTTTCTTATTTCAGCTTATTTAGATCTATGTTAACATGTTCAAGATCCTTCAGCAGTTTTTCATTCTGAACATGATTGCTAATGAGAGTCTGATCATCATAAGTTGTTCTAAGTTTTCCTTCAAGTTCAGTAATCTCCTTTGCAAATTCTTGATTTTCATTCTTTAAAAATCCAATTTGTTTCTTAAGCTCTTGGATATTAGATAAACAAGCATCATGCGTTTGTTTAAATTTTAAACAGTTTTCACATGAAGAAGTTAGAACTATTCAAGCTAATAGCCTTTTTCAATTTTTTGTGTAGTTTTCTTAACATCTCATATGACTCCAATAAATCAGCATATGCATCCTGCCAGTCATCTAAGGTGAATTTATCAAAGGAGTTTACCTGATCATCATCCTCTTCTTCATTTTGGCTGCTACTTTGATTACTGCCTTTAGCCATCATGCATTGGTCGTTACTTCCACAGCAAGATGTCTTCAGTTTGTTCAAGATATCCATGGCCGACCTGCAATCATGAAAGGAAGAATGGAAAGCCTTGTCAGTAGTTGCTTTCATTAAATCCAAAGCTTTCTGATTTTCTCCATACTTCGATCTATGACTGTCAGTCCATTTGGACTTTTTCTTTGGTAATCCATGAGGACCTTGTGAAATTAACTTCCATAGAGCAGGATCAACATTCTTGACAAACATGCGCAGGTTGTTAAACCATAGATTAAAATCAGTGCCATCAAAAATAGGAGGACAGGCCATGGATATGTTCAACAAACAAATCAATGCACTAAAGTAGGTATGCTCGGAAATGCACCAAGGACTGTAGGACCTACTGTGGATCGTTGCATCCGATGAAACAGCAACCTGTTCTGATACCACTTGTTGGGGTGCAAGGCACGGATTCAGAGGGGGGGTGAATGAATCCCCGTTGAAAAATATTACAGAATTAAAGACACAGATGGCTTAATCAAATTAAGCACTCACCAGCTGACACATAAAAACCCATGCAGAATGACTAGCTCTCACTGAACCGTAATTTTGCCAGACACAATCTCAAAAGCTAAACGTGCACACAAACAGATATATCATTGAATATTCTACCAAACCTTCAAACACCAAATGGTATGTTATCACGACAGATGGAAACCGCACTAAACAGACACACTCGGCAAAGCATATAGCGCTCAAGGGAACAGTCAACCAAAACCTGTGAAGGAGGTCGAAGATAGGAAACAATCACACAAATTAAACCACAGCTCACAAGATTTTTTAGGTGGTTCGGCCAGACACCTGTCCGCCTACATCCACCCCTCACTCCAAACCGGAGTAAGGCTTCCCTTACAAAACGCAAGAAGCAGACTCAGTCTGCAAACAACTGCTGCCTCACAGCTTGATAAACTGAGGGAGACAAATCCCTCAAACCAAGCTCTGCAACGCACAGAAGCTTGGCACCTGGGCTTGCTACCCACAAGTCCAGAACCGGAGACGAATCTCCCTTCCTCCAAACCGGAGGGAACCGCTAGTGACACCCCGTCACTAGAAAATCAGAGGTCACAGACCTTCCTTCCTCCACACGAGAGGGAACAACCACGAGCGACACCAAGTCACTCGCAAACCGAAGAACAAGTCTCCCTTCGCTAGAGACCACAGGAGGAACCCCGATCCCAAACAAGGGAAACGGAAGGTACTAAGAAAATTGAAACCAAAAACAAAAACAAAAGAGGGAAACTGAAGAATGTAGCTCCAAGGAGCAGGATGGCTTGGATCTGATCTAGAGGCCAATACAACTCTGATCTTCAGGGAAGGCTCTCTCTTCTTCTCTCTATTCTCTTCTCAGCTCGTCTCTCTTCCTTTGTCTTTCTTTCTTGTTGCTCACACACTGGTTCTTCTTCTTTCTCTTCTCTCTGGTGGCTCTCCTTTTTCTTCTCACCATTCTCTATGTTCCTCCAATTTTGGACGATCTGCCTCCTTCTATAGAACGCAGGCGATGGGCGCGTGGAGACCACGTTTCCTGCCCAAATTTCATGCCAGATCTGATCCACACTTATCCGCGTGTTAGCATCACAGTGCTTTCACTTTCCACGTGTCAAGATCTCCAGTTAATAAATCAGTCTTGGATCACGAGCCTTTACTTTGAGTTCACGTGCATCCTTAGGTTCCTGCAATTTCAGTGAAAGAGACAGAGTTACAAAACACATAAACTTATCTGAGCGCCTGAAAGAGAATGTCAACTTTTAGAGTCAACTCTTCATGCTAGCACTTACTATATATTCATGATACTAACACTGACATGTTATGCAACTAGCACTGACTTTAGTATGCACAAGCACCGACCTAAGTCATGCCAATGACCAACATGCACTGACTTCAGTATGTAATATGCACCGACGTTAAGACCTCGCATCAATCAATGTGCACCGACGTTCATGGCTGTACTACAGTGAATTGCACGGACTTAGCTCATGCATAAGGCAAACCATACTCAGACCTAAGAGTGCATAAGAGAGATGTGCACCGACTCTGTGATGTATTCTGCAAGTTATGCACAGACCTTCATAGTGCATACAGGAAATATGCACCGAGTTTGAACTGCGTTCAGCAGGTTATGCACAGACCTTGTGATAAACATGCACCGACCAGTATACTCAAAACGAAGAGATGCACTGACCTTTGTGTGCCTGTTAGAAAATGTGCATTGACTTGGTTATGTACAAGGCAGCGAAGATTGCACCGACTCTAGGCATGCAGCAACTAGAGTTGCACCGACCTGTATAAGCCTGATGAACAATATGCATCGACTTTAATATGCCCAAGACAAAAACATGCACGGACTTTGTATAGCATGAAGCAGACAATGCACTGATTGTTTCATGCGAATGGCACAAGGATGCACCGAGATGTTATGAGTAAGGCGAGAGGTGCACGGACCTACATGCTGCCTAAACATGGACGTGCACTGACGTTACATGCAGAACAATTGAGTATGCACCGACTCTTATATGCCATAATCCTAACCTGCACAAACTAGCTACAGTGATGTGCACGGACCTTATGTGCACAATGCAAAAATTGCACCGACCCTATATGCCATGTGCGTAACATGCACAGACTTTATATGCATACCCAAAATATGACCTGCACCGACCTCTACAGTGATTGCACCGACTTGGGTCGTGTGCGATGCGGATCATGCACTGACCTTGACAAGCGTGAGACAATGCATGCATGACACATGAACTAGCACCGACCTATTGTAATGCATAGACTTCGTTCAGACAAGCAGAAGATGCATCGATCTAAAACACTTAACAAATGAACCTGCACCGACCTTGGCTCCTTTGGCAACAAGACTAGCTTCAACCTGAACAGTGATTTGTACAGACCTTAAGTGCATTGTGAATAGTGATATGCACGGACCTAGTGGTGCAGTCTATCGGTACATGCACCGACCGAATGTAGATGAGCTGAGACATGCACTGACCTATCATGCCATATACTGCAAGTATGCATAGTCAAAGAAAAATGTGTGTGTGCCTGCAACTTGTTTGATGAAATGATTGTGCATGCAACCTGATGAATAGTTCAATCAAGCACAGAAATCATATGATCCAAACACTTATGATATCATGCACATATGTTATCATGCACCGATGAGTCATAGTGTTTGACATCATCAAAACCATTTGATGAAATGATTGTACATGCAACCTGATGAATAGTTCAATCAAGCACAGAAATCATATGATCCAAACACTTATGATATCATGCACATATGTTATCATGCACCGATGAGTCATAGTGTTTGACATCATCAAAACCACCACAAGGGTACAACACCCTCTTCCAACTTCTTAGAATGAGGAGATAGGGTTGACATGATGGTTAGGCTGGGGGTGCTCCAAAAGTGGGTTCTGAATAATGCCCATGTTCGGTTGCTGTTGTGGGACCTGTTGAAGCTGCTGCTGTTACTGTGGTTGTTGTTGTTGTTGTTGTTGTTGTTGTGGCTGTTGCTGTTGAAACTATGGTCTAGGAGGAGGTCTCCTGGCCTTTAGGATGGTGATGTATTGCCTCATTTCATCCCAGTCAATCCTGCCTTCATCATTCATATCATAAATATAATCTTTGAAATGGAAGCAATTTTCCACAGTATGACCCTGTTGTGTGTGGTAAACATAGTATCTAGAATTGTCAATGTTCGGGGGCCATACAACTCTTTCCTTGGGCAGGGTGAGTGCGTTGGCATCCATGAGGGCATTAAATATGTCCGGAAATGGTGGATAATGGGCTCTCTTGGGGCCAACTAGCCTCCTTTGTTGTTGGGGAGGACCATAATTCCCAGGGGGTGGAACTTGGTGGTATTGGGGAGGTTGTTGTTGTTGCTGGGGTTGAAATGGTTGAGGCATATTATCCTGGGGAGGATTATTTTGTGGTGGAGGATGAGAGGGGTATGGACCCTGCCAGAGGGGAAGTCGTGGCAAGTATGGGAATCTTGGGTTGGTTGGCTAGTTGGGGCTGCCAACTACTCTTACTTGCTCATTAGTTATGACCCCTTCTGTCTCTCCACCTTGAACGCCAGTGCTTGTTTTCCTGACCATCCTGAGCTTTGCAGGCTCAAACATGTGCATGAGAGGGGAGTCTTTCAACTAGGTTTGGACATATCTGGCTCTCTCATACAACTCCTCCATGGTGGTGAGCTTATTCATGGCCAAGACGTGTCTAAACTGTGGGGTGGCATTAGGCACGATCATTTTCACTTGCTCTGACTCTCAGAGGGTGTCCCTTATCCTCTACACCAGGGACCTCCATCTGTCAGCATGTTGGACAAAATCTTCATCCGCCCTCATTTTTTCAGCCACCAGGTTGGTGATAGAAAGGGATGGGCCAACCCGGTCCCGGTATTTCTGCCAGAATTTCCTTTGTACTATATCGAAGTTTTTAGCCTCACTTGCCTCTAGGGAGTAGAACCATTCTAGAGCGGGGCCATCCAAGGATCTCCGGAAGAGGTATGCCCGGGATCTATGGTCATTGTTCCAGAAAGAGGATTCGTACAAGAAATCCTTGAGGTGAATGAAGGGATTGCTAGTGCCATTGTACCTTTGGTACGTAGGCATTTCTGAGGGAGGGAGGTGGAACACCGGAAGGATTGGCAGGGAGACCTCGGGGGTGGACTTTACATCCACCATCTTTTTAAAATCCCGAAATCGTTCATCCATTTTATTGATCTTGTTAAGGAGTGATTGGGTGATGTCATCGGTAGGTGAAGGTGGCACCTGCCACTGAGAAGGAAGAGGCCTTCCGGAGGCCTGAGGAGGAAACCCCAAACGGGTGGGGTATTGTGGTTGCCTGCCAGTAAATGGACCTGGCTAAAGTGGTGTAAAGGGAATGCCAGGGGTTTGAGACTATGAAGGGAATTGGAAGGAGGGAGGCTGTTGACTTGCCCCCCCTTGAAGCGAAGGAGAAGAAATGGCCTGTACCGACGATGGAGAGGGGATAGCCTATACCGGTGAAGAGGAAGGGATAGCTTGCACCAACTCCTGGAGGGGCGTGATGGCTGGAGTTGATTCCTGGGGAGCAGGAGAAACAGATTTCCCCTTTAGAATGGCCTGAAAGGCTCGGAGTTGCTCCAGACTGAGCTCTATGTCAGCAAGGACACCCAACAGGGAGGAGATGTGTCACGCCCCGAGCGCGGAAGATACCCGGAGACGCGTGACGAGTTTATATCAATCATGTCAATCAGAGTGGTCGTGTATTCGACACAAAGGCAGAGATGCGCAAACTAGCAAGATAACCCAATACTTTATTATTAATAGGCTATTACAAATCCAATACTCTGTTTAATAAAAAGAAAAATACATAGTTGACTCAAGAAAATAGGAAAAAGACTAGATGACACTTGGACAAGCTCTAGCTCTTTCACTCTTGACCTTCCCCATCCGATTCAGTCTCGTCATCGGACTTACCTGAAAAGTAAAAAGGGACAAACGGAATGAGCGAACGCTCAGTAGGAAATTATATCTCAAGTACTAGCAAGGGGTTTAAGTAATTACATTTTCATGAATGCAATGAAGCTATGCATGCTCGCATAAAACGACAAGATAGAGAGAATGTAATATCAAGGAATTAAGATGGACAAATCATGAACTTTCAATAAGATAACAAGACATTTGAGATATTCAAGCAAGTACATTTAACAAGTCATGTCAAGAACTTTGGCTATCATGTATCAAGCAAGTAAATTACCCTTTTTCGGGCCACGCATTTCATGTCAAGTCAAGTACGATTCAAGTACAAGATTTTGTGTGGAATGTCCAATCAAGCAAGTCAAGTACTCGGTATAATGCCAGATACCTTATCATTTTAACTCCCATGGGCACAAGTACTTTCGGGTGCTCCTCCCAGGACCAGATCGGGCCCTATATACGCAGGCATTTATCATGTATTTTGACATCCACTTTTGTTTACATAGCCAATAAAGAATTTCAATAATCAAGCTTGTAGACATGTATGACAACTTTGACAGAATGGAGTCCAAAAATATGACAAAGGACATAGAATGGCGATAATAACGGTATAATCACGATATCGATAAAACTAGGTAGAATATGGTTCCCTTAACTTGGGTACCATGACAAATCAATATGGACATTCTTTATATAGAATTTAGGTCCACATGAACAGTATATCAAAGGTAAGATACCCTCATTCTTATCATAGAATTGAGGTTTACAAGAATGACATGATATGGCATGATATCATCATCCCATTAAGAATTTCTTATGGTATACTCTTTGTATAATCATAAGGGCCGGTATCACATGTTTCTTTAGAGTGACATGGCATCAATGGTGTAATGGGTTTTTAGGGTACAACCAGCTCAGTCGGCCTTGAGGGAATCCAAGGCTACGAGGAGTCTTACGGAGGTCTCTATGACTAACTCGCTAGTCCAAAGGAACGGAATGTCCAATGGAGAGCTTGTATGTCAATGAGAATTGAGTGTGATCGATAAAATAATCGTGAAACGTGGGACTATACTCACGGAATGGAGAATAGTGCCGATATATATATTATATAACATATGAAACCATCGGTTAACAGAAACAGTGGAAAATCATTTTTACAGTAAAGTAACGACTTAAGCAGAGTCGTTTATCAAGTAATTAACGCCTAACAGAAGGGCGTTTACATATGTTTACATTTTGGCAGAATTTTCAATAATTCAGAAATTTATCTAAAACGCGCCCTGGACAGGGGCGTTTCTTTGCAATGAGACGACTACAGTAGCAGGCGTCTTTTTATTTACAATATTTTTCAGAACATATTTATTTTCAGAAATTATCAAAAACGCGCCCTTGGCAGGGGCGTTAATCATTAAATTCTTATCTTTACAGAATATATTGTTCGGGCTTTTAACAGAAACGCGCCCTATGAAGGGGCGTTACTTTTCAATTCACGCCCTGTGATGGGGCGTTAACACATGGAAAACGACCTAGTCTAGGTCGTGAATTCAAGAAATTTCAGAAATTATCATGAACAGGAAGAAATAAATTTCAGGATAACAATCATATCATCATGACAGGAAAATTGGCAGGAATTCACAGGTAGAGTCATGCAGTATATTAGTTTTGATATTCCATAAAAATGAATTTTTAAACCGTGAACGATTATTAATTTCAGGTAATTTCATGGAATTAACGCCTGTGTTCAGGGCGTCAAATCTAGAATTGACGACCTGGTCAGGGTCGTGTCTTGTAAAATAGCGCCCTTGACAGGGGCGTCTCTTTCAAAATATTGCAGAAAAATGCATTAAAACTATAATAAATCGTATGCATGTCATGCTAATATACATATATCTTAAATTATTTTATTTGGGCTACAGTGACTTGAGAAAATCCTACCTTAAGATAGTCGATTGAAGATGAACGTGAGGGATTTTAACTAGAAGAAGATGCTGCACTGTTAAATTTTCTGAAGCTTCTGCAGCAACAAAGTCACAGCAACCTAGATGAAGATGGACGACCTACAGAGGATAGAATACGAAGGTATTATGCTTCGTAATAACTTAACAGAAGATAAAGGAGGAGAGTAACTTACTGGTTCTCCTAGGAAGACAGGGCTCCTGAACCTATAGAAGAGATATAGATGAAGAACATTAGTTCTTCACATACTACGTTCATAATGAAAGAAACAGAAGAAGAAAAATAGAAGAACTTGATGTTACTCACGTACCTGTGAAGTTCGATTGGTCAAATAGGTTTAGGGTTCGACTGTCAATAGTCTTTATAGGATTTTGGGAAATCCTATTAGGGTTAGTGATTGTGTGGAAGTAATACTTCCCTGATAGAGTCCTTACCACCTTTTAACTCCTGCTAATACTTATCCATTACCCTGGATAAGCTCCCGTGTCGAACGGAACTCGAATGGAATTAACGACCTAGGTCAGGGCGTCGATTCCTGAATTGACGACCTGGTTCAGGTCGTTTCTTAAGAAGCGCATGATATGAAGGCGTTCTTTGTTTTAAAACACGCCCAAGCTAGGGGTATTTCTTGGCCTTACCCTTTTTGACGTTGGAATTTGACGCCGTTTGGCGAGGGCGTCACTTCTTGAGTCACGCCTTAACTAGAGGCGTTTATAATTTAAATAGCGCCTTGATCCGAGGCGTTATTTTATATTGTTTTATTTATCTAATTATTTAATTTATTTTCAAAATCTTTATTATTATTAATATTTTATCAGGGTTGCTACACCCTCCCCCACTTAAAAGAATTTGGTCCCCAAATTCAATTACATACTATGTATATACGTGGAGAGTGTAGATCTTATACCTCTTAGAATAACTCGGGAAATCGTTTCTTCATAGATTCCTCGGTCTCCCATGTCGCTTCGTGTTCAGTATTCTTATTCCATTGCACCTTGAGCATGGGAATAACCTTATTCCTTAGAGCTCGTATTTCTCGATCTAAGATCTTCATAGGCTTTTGTTCATAGGTGAGATCTTTCTGGATCACCAGATCTCCATGTTCAATAATATGCGATGGATCGTGCACATACTTCTTCAACATTGATATATGAAATACATTATGTACCTCAGACAATTGAGGAGGCAACGCAATGCGATAAGCAACCTCGCCAACTCTTTCGAGTATCTCAAATGGTCCGATGAATCTTGGCGTAAGCTTGCCCTTAACACCAAATCTTCGTATGCCACGTCCAGGCGATATTTTAAGAAATACATGATCTCCAACCTGGAATTCAAGATCTCTTCTCCTTGTATCAGCATAAGCCTTTTGTCTGGTCTGAGCAACTTGCAATCTTTCTCTGATTACTTGTATCTTTTCAGTTGTATCCCTTACCATGTCTGGACCTAACAGTTGTTTCTCTCCAACTTCGTTCCAGCATAAGGGTGATCGGCAACTCCTTCCATATAAAGCTTCGAAAGGTGCCATTTGGATACTAGCTTGGTAGCTATTATTATATGCAAATTCCACTAGTGGCAAATGTTCATGCCAGCTTCCACCAAAGTCAATGATGCAAGCTCTTAGCATATCCTCAACAACTTGATTAGCTCTCTCGGTCTGACCATCCGTTTGTGGTGGAAAGCTGTACTAAAGTTAAGCCTTGTTCCCAACGCATGTTGTAATCCCTTCCAAAAATGAGAAGTGAAACGGGGATCTCTATCAGACACGATTGAGACAGGAATTCCATGTAACCTGACTATTTCCTTGATGTATAGTGCACCTAGTACATCAATTGACCATCGGCTTTTTATTGGCAAAAAAATGCGCCGATTTAGTTAATCAGTCAATGATAACCCAGATTCCATCATGTCCTCCTTTAGATTTAGACAAACCCATGATGAAGTCCATACCAATATCCTCCCACTTCCACTTAGGAATGTCTAGAGGATGAAATTTACCAGCAGGCTTTTGGTGTTCCGCCTTGACTTGTTGGCATGTGAGACAGCGATATACATAGTCTGCTATTTCTCTTTTCATATTAGGCCACCAAAAGTTCCTCTTTACATCTTGGTACATTTTGGTTGATCCTGGATGAATAGTGTACCTTGATCTATGAGCTTCATCTAAGATCTTCTTCTTTAATTCTGGACAGTCGGGTATACAAGTTCTACCTTTGAATAATAATCTTCCATCAGAAGTTAGTTGAAAATCAGATTGTCCTTCTAATCTGCCTTTGATTTCCACTAATATAGGATCATTATCCTGAAGTGCTTGTATCTCAGATAATAAATCTGACTGTACGCTTACATGAGATAATGTGACAAATTTGGCTTCCTTGTCCAAGCTTATATTGAGCTCGGAGAATTGTTCTAGCAACCTCCATTCTTGTATCATACAATTGGCTATCATTGCTCTCGGCTTTCGACTAAGGGCATCAGCAACATAATTACCCTTTCCGGGATGGTATTGTATATTGAAGTCGAAGTCCTTGAGATATTCTAGCCAGCGTCTTTGTCTCATGTTTAGCTCCTTTTGTGAAAATAGATATTTGAGACTTTTGTGATCGGAGTATACAGTAAACTCTACTCCATATAAGTAGTGTCTCCATATCTTTAGGGCAAATACCACCGCGGCCAGTTCTAAGTCATGGACGGGGTAATTCTCCTCATGCTTCTTCAGTTGACGAGAAGAGTATGCTATAACCTTCCCTTGTTGCATTAGGACACATCCGAGGCCAATGCCAGAAGCATCAGTGTAAACCTCGAATTTCTCTCCTTCTATTGGTAGAGCTAAGACCGGAGCTGTTGTGAGATGATCCTTGAGAGTTTGGAAACTTCTTTCACATTCCTCACTCCATTCATATCGGATCTCCTTACGAGTTAACGTTGTAAGGGGCACGGCGATCTTGGAGAAGTCTTTGATGAATCGCCGATAATAGCCTGCAAGACCTAAGAAACTTCTGATCTCGCTAGCATTGGTTGGTTTTTCCCAGTTTCTAACAGCTTCAACCTTTGATGGATCAACAGATAGACCATCCTTGGATATCACATGTCCGAGGAAAGTCACTTCTTCAAGCCAGAATTCACATTTGCTGAGCTTTGCATATAATTGATTTTCCTCAAGACTTGCAATGCGATCCTTAAATGCTCCTCATGTTCTTCCTTAGTTTTGAATATATCAATATATCATCAATGAAGACTACTATGAATTGATCCAAGTAAGGCCTGAATATGCTATTCATTAACTGCATAAAGGCAGCAGGGGCATTGGTTAGTCCAAAAGGCATAACAACAAATTCATAGTGGCCATACCTGCTTCTGAACGCAGTCTTATGAATATCTTCATCCTTGATCCTTAATTGATGGTATCCCGATCTAAGATCAATCTTCGAAAAATATTTGGATCCTGAAATCTGATCAAATAATTCATCGATTCTCGGCAGTGGATACTTGTTCTTGATAGTAAGATGATTCAACTGTCGATAGTCGATACACAATCTCATGGATCCATCCTTCTTCTTTACAAATAAGACTGGTGCTCCCCACGGAGAAGTACTTGGTCTAATAAACCCTTTTCGAATTAGTTCCATTAATTGCTCTTTTAACTCTTTGAGTTCAGCAGGGGACATTCTATATGGTGCCCTTGAAACAGGACCAGCACCAGGGACTAAGTCAATGGTGAAGGTCACATTCCTTTGAGGGGGTAATCCCGGCAACTCTTCCGGAAACACGTCCGGGAATTCCTGCACTACTGGAATGTCTTCTAGCTTGGTTTCCTTAGCTTCTTTAATTGTGACAAATGCAAGGAAGGATACACATCCTTTCCTGACGAGCTTGCTAGCTCGGAGAGCCGAAATAAGAGGGGAATTGCTCCGACTCTTGGGGCGAGTAAAGACTAATTCTGGAATATCTTTGAAAGCAATTTGGCTATTGCGGCAATCAACCGTTGCCTAGTATTTGGATAACCAGTCCGCTCCTAGTATAACATCATACTCCTTTAGATCGAGGCATATGAGATCTATAGGTAAATTCCTACCTTGAACTATTACCTCACAGTTTTGGTAGTGATGAGTAATATCATTTTCACTTCCAAGAGGAGTAGTTAGAACTATTTTTATCCATTCTGGTTCTAACGGTAACGGGTCGGCAAACTTCTTAGAAATAATGGAATGCGATGCACCCATATCAAATAAGACATAAGCACTTTTGGAACAAACTGTTAATGTACCTTCTACCAGTCCACCTTCTTCTTGCTCGGTCTCCTTTATTGCATGAAGTCGAGCGTTCTTTGTCACCGGGCGTTTACCATCACCGGCTTGGTCATTCATTAATGGACAATCGGGAATCCGATGTTCGCGACTCCCACAACGGAGACATGCTCCTAATTTCCTCCAGCATTCTTCGGTCTTGTGACCAGCCTTGTCACAATGCTTGCATACTACGTTTGAAGGTGTAGTGGTGATAGAGAAGGGCTTGGATTTCTTGAACTTGGAATCTTGAGAGGATGAACCTCCATTATTGGGCCTCTTCTTAAAGTTGGGTTTAAAAGAACCCGAACTTGTGACTTGCGCCTTCTTGTCTTTCCCACGGATCCTATCAGATAGTTCCGTGGCATCTTCAAGTAATTGAGCTCGGCGTACTATTTCAGAATAAACTTGGATGTCCATAGGCGCCAGTTGAGTAATATAGTGGGGCCTAAGCCCATTAAGAAATATACGGGCTTTCATCTTCTCCGTGCTAATAAGATGCTTAGCATATCTAGACAACCTGGAGAACTGAGCTTCATAATCTGCTAATGATAAGGATCGTTATTTTAATGCAGCGAATTCTGTAGCCTTCTTTTCTTGGACTCGGTCCGAGAAATATTTAGCATTGAAATATTCTACAAATTCTTCCCATGTAACTTGAGTAGGATCGATGGTTGCTTCAATAGACTCCCACCAGCATCTAGCATCCTTTTCTAACTGGAAAGTAGCTAATAAGACTTTGTCCTGATCCGTGCATTGCATAACACGGAATATGCGTTCAGTCTCCCGAACCCAATGCTCGGCATCGTCCGGATCGGTCGATCCCATAAACTTCGGGGGATTCATGCTCTTAAAGGCTTGGTGTAAGCTTCCAGCTCGTGGAGCATCACCCTGTGCTACCTGTTGTAGCACTTGAGTCATTCCTTGAAGGGTACGCTGCATGTTGTGCCATTGAGCACGTTCGGCAGCCATTATCCTACAATTACAATAGCTACGTTAGTATTATATCACTGTGATCTTATTAAAAGACTCATTGACTCTTAACCCTTGGTTCTACCCAATCTCACTTGGTTAAACGTTCGACTTATCCTTGGACTTGGATTTTTCCTAGGAATTGAATACCTTAGGCTCTGATACCACAAAAACTGTCACACCCCGAGCGCGGAAGATACCCGGAGACGCGTGACGAGTTTATATCAATCATGTCAATCAGAGTGGTCGTGTATTCGACACAAAGACAGAGATGTGCAAACTAGCAAGATAACCCAATCCTTTATTATTAATAGGCTATTACAAATCCAATACTCTGTTTAATAAAAAGAAAAATACATAGTTGACTCAAGAAAATAGGAAAAAGACTAGATGACACTTGGACAAGCTCTAGCTCTTTCACTCTTGACCTTCCCCATCCGATTCAGTCTCGTCATCGGACTTACCTGAAAAGTAAAAAGGGACAAACGGAATGAGCGAACGCTCAGTAGGAAATTATATCTCAAGTACTAGCAAGGGGTTTAAGTAATTACATTTTCATGAATGCAATGAAGCTATGCATGCTCGCATAAAACGACAAGATAGAGAGAATGTAATATCAAGGAATTAAGATGGACAAATCATGAACTTTCAATAAGATAACAAGACATTTGAGATATTCAAGCAAGTACATTTAACAAGTCATGTCAAGAACTTTGGCTATCATGTATCAAGCAAGTAAATTACCCTTTTTCGGGCCACGCATTTCATGTCAAGTCAAGTACGATTCAAGTACAAGATTTTGTGTGGAATGTCCAATCAAGCAAGTCAAGTACTCGGTATAATGCCAGATACCTTATCATTTTAACTCCCATGGGCACAAGTACTTTCGGGTGCTCCTCACAGGACCAGATCGGGCCCTATATACGCAGGCATTTATCATGTATTTTGACATCCACTTTTGTTTACATAGCCAATAAAGAATTTCAATAATCAAGCTTGTAGACATGTATGACAACTTTGACAGAATGGAGTCCAAAAATATGACAAAGGACATAGAATGGCGATAATAACGGTATAATCACGATATCGATAAAACTAGGTAGAATATGGTTCCCTTAACTTGGGTACCATGACAAATCAATATGGACATTCTTTATATAGAATTTAGGTCCACATGAACAGTATATCAAAGGTAAGATACCCTCATTCTTATCATAGAATTGAGGTTTACAAGAATGACATGATATGGCATGATATCATCATCCCATTAAGAATTTCTTATGGTATACTCTTTGTATAATCATAAGGGCCGGTATCCCATGTTTCTTTAGAGTGACATGGCATCAATGGTGTAATGGGTTTTTAGGGTACAACCAGCTCAGTCGGCCTTAAGGGAATCCAAGGCTACGAGGAGTCTTACGGAGGTCTCTATGACTAACTCGCTAGTCCAAAGGAACGGAATGTCCAATGGAGAGCTTGTATGTCAATGAGAATTGAGTGTGATCGATAAAATAATCGTGAAACGTGGGACTATACTCACGGAATGGAGAATAGTGCCGATATATATATTATATAACATATGAAACCATCGGTTAACAGAAACAGTGGAAAATCATTTTTACAGTAAAGTAACGACTTAAGCAGAGTCGTTTATCAAGTAATTAACGCCTAACAGAATGGCGTTTACATATGTTTACATTTTGGCAGAATTTTCAATAATTCAGAAATTTATCTAAAACGCGCCCTAGACAGGGGCGTTTCTTTGCAATGAGACGACTACAGTAGCAGGCGTCTTTTTATTTACAATATTTTTCAGAACATATTTATTTTCAGAAATTATCAAAAACGCGCCCTTGGCAGGGGCGTTAATCATTAAATTCTTATCTTTACAGAATATATTGTTCGGGCTTTTAACAGAAACGCGCCCTATGAAGGGGCGTTACTTTTCAATTCACGCCCTGTGATGGGGCGTTAACACATGGAAAACGACCTAGTCTAGGTCGTGAATTCAAGAAATTTCAGAAATTATCATGAACAGGAAGAAATAAATTTCAGGATAACAATCATATCATCATGACAGGAAAATTGGCAGGAATTCACAGGTAGAGTCATGCAGTATATTAGTTTTGATATTCCATGAAAATAAATTTTTAAACCGTGAACGATTATTAATTTCAGGTAATTTCATGGAATTAACGCCTGTGTTCAGGGCGTCAAATCTAGAATTGACGACCTGGTCAGGGTCGTGTCTTGTAAAATAGCACCCTTGACAGGGGCGTCTCTTTCAAAATATTACAGAAAAATGCATTAAAACTATAATAAACCGTATGCATGTCATGCTAATATACATATATCTTAAATTATTTTATTTGGGCTATAGTGACTTGAGAAAATTCAACCTTAAGATAGTCGATTGAAGATGAACGTGAGGGATTTTAACTAGAAGAAGATGTTGCACTGTTAAATTTTCTGAAGCTTCTGCAGCAACAAAGTCACAGCAACCTAGATGAAGATGGACGACCTACAGAGGATAGAATACGAAGGTATTATGCTTCGTAATAACTTAACAGAAGATAAAGGAGGAGAGTAACTTACTGGTTCTCCTAGGAAGACAGGGCTCCTGAACCTGTAGAAGAGATATAGATGAAGAACATTAGTTCTTCACATACTACGTTCGTAATGAAAGAAACAGAAGAAGAAAAATTGAAGAACTTGATGTTACTCACGTACCTGTGAAGTTCGATTGGTCAAATAGGTTTAGGGTTCGACTGTCAAGAGTCTTTATAGGATTTTGGGAAATCCTATTAGGGTTAGTGATTGTGTGGAAGTAATACTTCCCTGATAGAGTCCTTACCACCTTTTAACTCCTGCTAATACTTATCCATTACCCTGGATAAGCTCCCGTGTCGAACGGAACTCGAATGGAATTAACGACCTAGGTCAGGGCGTCGATTCCTGAATTGACGACCTGGTTCAGGTCGTTTCTTAAGAAGCGCCTGATATGAAGGCATTCTTTGTTTTAAAACATGCCCAAGCTAGGGGCGTTTCTTGGCCTTACCCTTTTTGACGTTGGAATTTGACGCCGTTTGGTGAGGGCGTCACTTCTTGAGTCACGCCTTAACTAGTGGCGTTTATAATTTAAATAGCGCCTTGATCCGAGGCGTTATTTTATATTGTTTTATTTATCTAATTATTTGATTTATTTTCAAAATCTTTATTATTATTAATATTTTATCAGGGTTACTACAAGATGTCTTGAGATGGGGATGCGTCCCCTACAATAGCACGCACCTCTTGTGACAGCTCATGGGAAGGGCCTACGTCCATAGCATGAACATGTGGGTCAGCCGAGTGGCCATGACCCGGATGGTACTCCTCAAAAGACTCGTGGGCCATTTTTAGAATTCTCCCGGAACGTAAAAACATGCACCAACAAACAAATAGCAGAGATTATTAAACAAGTGGATGCTCTTACGCCCTTTTCTTTTTTTTGTTATTTTTTTAACAAATCTGAAGTTCACACAAAACAGGGAGGACCCTAGTTACAATTTGATTCACCGTCATGCCAACTAAGGTCACTCGTCTCACCACAAATGGGTCAACTAGCTTCGGGGAACTTCAATGGTACAACCAGCGCAGTGAACGAAGAGGGAATCCTTCACTGTCAGGGACTTACGGAGGTCACGATGGAAGAGATCCTAGTCCATCGAGAGGAATTCTCGAACAGAGAGTCCTTCCTTCACCGAGAGAGGGTAATGCCCTAGAAAGTAAAAAAAGGGGGGATGCTACGTAATGCAGTGCTCTTATGTGACAGAAGTGTACAAATAGGTAAATAGAACAAGGATAACAAAGAGGGACAACAATTCACCACATCAAATATCTAAATCAATTGAATGAACGTTTGCTAAGCTGCAAACCTCTCGGAGAATCACAAGGGATTGAGGGGAAGTGCACGTGGTGCACGAGGGAAGAAATTTAAATGACTAAAGTGCTACTGTGAACGCACGCGGGCGCGATGAGGAGGGGCACACGCGGGTGCCAAGAGGAGAAGCACATGTGGGTGCCAAGTGGAGGGTAACCAAAGAAAGCAAAAGAGGTCCCACCGTGATCACCAAGATATGAACGACGTCACGTAGAGAGTGTTACACTCCTACGGTTTTGATGATGTCATACACTATAAGTCAATCATGATAGTCCATATTAATACATTTATTTTATACATACTTTATATACTGCACTCTCAAGTCTTATCTCTGAAAGTCCGTGCATACTTAGTTCATTTTGCATATAAGTCAGTGCAATCTGCGTGGAAGGTCTGTGCATAACCTGTGCATGTCTTCATTAGTGTACATAAGGTCTGCACAGCTCTTACTACGAGCGAGTCGGTGCATATGGGTTGCTGCACGTTTGCTAGGGCAGGTCGGTGCAAGCTATGGCTCACACATAAGGTCGGTGCAGATGCTGCATCTTAACTGAACAGGGTCCGTGCATGTTGAGCAATAGGCACAGCAAGTCGGTGCAAATGTCTCTCATGCATGATCAACGTCGGTGCAGTTTCTTGTCTTAGGTGATCAAAGTTGGTGCAATGTCTTTGCCTTGAGCAATAATGTCTGTGCATGATTGTAGTACGATGCATTCTAAGTCTGTGCAAGTCTTGCATTGACTTACCCATACTAAGTCGGTGCAGGTTTCGTTCTATGTTAATTAGGTCGATGCACATTCACTTGTCTTGCATATCTTCTCATCTGCGCACCAATGTCCATGCATTCTTTGCATCAGGGTGCTTGAAGTTGGTGCAGTTTTCATCTCGGTGCATATCAACGTCAGTGCAGTCCTTCTTCGGGGAAGGCTTGTTAGAGTCGGTGCATTGTTTTGTCCCATGCAATAATGCATGTGCAGTTTTGCATTGGTTTGCATAAGGTCGGTGCAACCCTTGTTGATGCACGCACGTAGGTTTGTGCATTGCTATAGAGTTTGTGCATATCTTTCCATACGGTGTGTGCATGTGTCTAAGTCACTAGCTTTAAAGTCAGTGCATGTCAGTTAGAGTCTGTGCTTGACTTGCTATATGATACGTAAAGTCTGTGCATGACCTTAGTCAATGTAGTCTCCACTAATATCCTCTCTTGCTTGGCAGGGTTGTCACCTGGTCGAGCATGTGTTGAGCGAACCCAAAACCAGTGAGGTTACTCCACGTGAAAGTCAATGTACCAAGTTTAAGGGCTCGTGATCCGAGGCAAGGAACAGAAAGGATGATCCTGACACGTGGAACCAAAAAGTGCTCAGATCTTTGAAAAGAACTGGGCGAGAATTGTGTTAGCCACGCACTATCATCTAGCTATAAAAGGAGGTTGAAGACTGCAAGAGAAAGTAGCTGAAGATTTTTAGAAAAAGAGAGAGAGCATCTGAAGCCACTGCGTGTGCAAGAATTTCCCTATTCGAGAGAAGAGCCTGCCTAAAGATGGAAGTGACTGAGTGATCATTTTTGAGCCTGAAAGTCTGCTTCTCTGGAAGCTACATTTTTGTTGTCTTTGAGTGATTGGTTTCTTTTTACTCTTTTGTTTTTCGAGTTGTTTCATTCATTTCTCATTACTGTGTTGTTACCCTCTGAGTGGTCTTAGAGGAAGGGAGATTGGTTCTCCGGTTGCGAGTGTAGGGATTCACTCGTGTGTACCCTCTGGTTTAGAGGAAGGGAGGTTGGTCCTCCGGTTCTGATCTTGCTGGGGCAAGTTCAGGTTCAAATCCTGAAGGTCGCAGGATCAATGTTGAGGAATTTATTCCCTTGTGGCAAGCTGTAAGGCAGCGGATGTCAGCAGACTGAGTCTGCGGTGATTTTTATTGCTTAGTGCAAGGAAGCCTTACTCCTGTGGAGTAAGGGGTGGACGTAGATTGCAGATCGCAATCGAACCACCTTAGAAACTCTCTGCCTCTTCTGTGTGGTTTGATTGTCTGATCTCTTGTGTAGTGTGTTTGGCTAATCTCTCGTTGCGTATTAAGCTCATAAGTTGTTTGTTCACTGTTCCATATCGGCCTTCTCACGCTAAGCTTTTGCTAGTTTGTCTATTCCGTGGCTTGATTAGGAAGTCTCTTTTCTTGAGACCAGAAACTCTTAGCTTATAATTCAAATTAGCTTGTATTTGGACGTGATCTATTCATCCCCCCCCCCTTCTAGCTCACGTTTCACGTGCTATCAATTGGTATCAGAGCAGGTTACCCATCATGTGGTCCAACGACCTGGGTAATTCTGGATCTACTGGTCCTCGAAGCTTCATGGCTGAGGGACAGTCTATAAGTCGTCCTCCTTTCTTTGATGGTAATAACTATTTCTACTGGAAGAACAGAATGGAGGTGTTTATGAGAGCACAGAGCCATAAGCTATGGAGAGTGATCACCATAGGGCCTTATGATCTTCCACTAAATGAATATGCGTGGACGGAGGAGCACGTCAAACTCTCAACCATCAACTGGTCGGCCCTGAACATCATCCAATCGCAGTTCACCCTGATGAATATGCCCGGATCTCAGCATGCAAAACAGCCAAGAAGATGTGGGATGAATTAGAGTTGATCTATGAAGGTACATCCCAAGTGAAGGCCACAAAGGTAAATATGCTCACCTCTGAATATGAATTGTTCAAAATGAAATCAGAGGAGACTATCACTGAAATGTATGCCAGGTTATCATTGATTACTAATAGTCTTAATGGGCTTGGGAAACAAATTTCAGAAGGGGACATTGTCAGAAAAATTCTCTGGTCACTATCCCCCGCTTGGCACACTAAGGCCATAGTGATAGAAGAGTCTAGGGATCTGTCGAAAATGACAGTCACTGAACTGATAGGATCCCTAATGACCTACGAAATGAACTTCAAAAGGAATGGCGAAGGAAGTGATAAGAAGAGCAAGAACATTGCTCTCAAGGTGTCCCGTGGTAACAGTAGCAGCAGTAGCGGTAGTAGTAGTGGGGAGTCTGACGGACGGTCAGACCTTGATCAAGAGGAGCAAGCTATGCTCACTCGTCAGTTCAGGAAGTTTTTGAGGTCAAAAGGAAAAATGTTTAGAAGAAGAGGATCAAATAATTCCGGTAAGCATTTAGACTTTAATACGGACAAGAACAAGAGTACTAAGAAGGTCAAATGCTATCATCGCAGGAAGACAGGACACATAAAAGGTGAATGTCCTGATCTCCAGAAGAAGGCCTCCAAGGTGCAGAAGAAGAAACCTCAAGCTATGGTCTGCACGTGGAGTGACGAGGAGGAAGACCCAGAGGCCAGCTCTTCAGAGGAAGACAAAGAAGGAATATGCCTTATGGCCAAAAGCGACGAAGAGATAACCAATATTTTTGAGAATTTTACAATTGATGATTGGGAAGATTCCTATGCCGAACTGCTAGCTAAGTTTAATGCCTTGAGTAAAGAGCATAGGATGGTAAAGAGAAAACTGAATGCTATCACTGAAGAATAGATACAAACTAACCAAGAGAATCTAAAGTTCCAGAAGAATTAGAAGAGATGAATTTTCTCAGAAACGAAAATGATGATTTTAAGTCTGAAAACCAGGAAGTTCATAAACAGCTTGATGAACTTAAATCAAAACTTCAAGAAAGTCAAAGTTAAAACAGCTTAATCACTGAAAAATATGAAGCTATTAGGAAGGTCAATTCTGAATTTCAAGAAAAGTGTGAAAAATTGCAGAAGGAATTGGAAGACAAACAAAGCACCTTAGAAAAATTTGTTCAAGGAAAGGCTAATTTGGATGCCATGTTAGGTGCTAGGGTAAATTTCAACAAAGAGGGTTTAGGCTATAACCCAACAAATAAGAAATCCTTTGAGATCAAGACTGTGACATTCTGTCCAGGAAAGGGGAAAGAAAAATTGGACACACCATCTAGTTCCAATAATGCTCAAAATGTCCAGCAATTAAAGAAGAATCCAATCAACTTTGCTGGACAACAATCTAAACCAGGATTGAACTTTGCTAAGCAAGCTCAAATGCCCATTCACCAGAACAAGAACAGGCCAAGGCATGTGAGTCAGAACAGAAACTCACACTTCTATAACAAAATGGGCTAGTACAAAAATAACTAGGGAAGACATGCTTATCCACAGAAATACTCCAATAAATTCAACTCCCCTAGATAGTTTGGGTACAATAGATACCCAAGGAATGAACAGTCCACCAACAAGAACAAACTCAACTCCAATAAGCCAAGTGGACAGAACCTTAATTATGGTTTCAAAAGAACTGTTAATAAGGCGCAAGTGAAGAATAATTTGAAACAGTTTTGGATTCCTAAATGTTTGCTTAAAGAGTTGAACAATTTCTTTGGACCCAATCTATCTTGGGTTTTAAACCACTCTGCTTGATTTGTTACTTTGCAGGTTAGCCTAGCAGCTGAGAACAACAAGTGGTATTTAGACAGCGGCTGCTCCAGGCACATGACAGGTGATCGATCCAAATTCAGCAAACTAGAAATGAAGGCAGGAGGTCTGGTAAAATTTGGAGGAAAGAACAGAGGTAAAATTGTTGGCATTGGAACAGTTGGTAAGTCTTCCACAAACTCTACTGAAAAAGTTCTTCTTGTGAAAGGTCTTCAACACAACTTGATTAGTATTAGTCAGCTATGTGACAAGGGTCACAGAGTAATGTTTGATAACGACTCCTGCAAAATTCTGGAAATAAATTATGACAATGTGAAGTTTATAGCCAATAGGGTCAATAACGTCTACATTGTGGACTTAGATCATAAATCTGAGTTAAATATTTATTTGTCCGCTGATTTTGAAAATAATGCTTTTACTTGGCATAAACGCTTAGGTCATGCTAGTTTTTCTTCTTTGAATAAATTGGTGAAACATGATTTAGTTAGAGGCATGCCTAAGATCAAGTTTAGTTCAATTTCAAAAACATGTGATGCTTGTGCGTTAGGCAAACAAACTCGCAAATCATTTAAGCTCAAGTCTGAGCCTTTGTCCTCCAAGCCAATGGAGCTTTTGCATATGGATCTCTTTGGCCCAACCAGGACTCAAAGTCTAAATGGGAAGAGATTTGGGTTTGTTATTGTACATGATTTTACTAGATATTCTTGGTTATTTTTCTTGGGAAATAAAATTGATGCTTTTCAGAAGTTTGAACATCTTTTCAATAAAGTCAGACAAGAAGGAATTCACAGAATTTCCATGATTCAGTCTTACCATGGAGAAGAATTTGAAAATGCCACATTCTTTGAATTTTGTAATAAAGAGGGACTGACTCACGGATTTTCTTCTCTTAGGACTCCAGAGCATAACAACATAGTGGAGAGAAGAAACCGCACAATCATTGAAATGGCCAGAACCATGCAGATGGAGAGTCAGCTACCTAGAAGATTTTGGGCAGAGGCAGCCAATACCACTTGTTACATCATCAACAGAGCCTTGGTAAGACCCATCCATAAGAGAACCCCCTATGAACTCCTAAAAGGTAAGAAGCCAAATGTTTCATATTTCAAGATCTTTGGTTCAAAATGCTTCATCCACAACAATGATAAAAGGGACCTAGACAAATTTGATCCCAGGAATTTTTCTAGGATACTCTGAAACAACTAGGGCATATAGAGTTTTCAACTGCACAGATAAGACTGTAGAAGAGACACCTCACGTCATATTTGATGAAACAAACAATCTCACTAACTTAGATAATGATGACAGGTGCTCAAAAGAAGATGGAGAATTCTTAGAGGTCAAAGAGAATGAAGAATCTGAACCACCTGAAGTATCAATTACCTCTAACCAAGTAAGTTCAGCTCAAGCAGGTGAGTCTTCAACAAATCTAAAATTTTTGAAAGATCACCCAGTAGATAACATCATAGGCAACCTTGAAGATCCACTTAGAACAAGGTCTCACTTTAGAAATGTTCAATATCAGGACCTAGTTGCTTTGGTCTCACATATTGAACCCAAATCTGTAGAAGAGGCTTTAAATGATCAATCATGGGTTAATGCCATGTGTGAGGAGCTAGGTCAATTTGAAAGAAATAATATTTGGGAGCTAGTTCCAAGACCAGAAAATACAAATGTCATAGGAACTAAGTGGGTTTTTAAGAATAAAATGAACGAGGATGGAACTATTTCAAGAAATAAAGCCATACTAGTAGCCAAGGGCTACTGTCAGGAATTTGGAGTAGACTTTGATGAATCCAATGCACCTGTTGCTAGGATGGAAGCTATTAGGATTTTATTAGCTTTCGCCTGCTCTAAAAACATAAAACTGCAACAAATGGACGTTAAAAGTGCATTCTTAAATGGAGTTATCAAAGAAGAAGTTTTTGTTGAGCAACCTCCTGGATTTCAATTTTCTCCTCTACCTAACCAAGTTTTCTGGTTGAATAAAGCCCTGTACGGTCTAAAGCAGGCTCCTCGAGCCTGGTATGAAAGGCTGACAGAATTTCTGATCAACAAGGGCTACCACAGAGGTAAGGTGGATCAAACTTTATTTACCAAGAGTTCGAATAAAGACCTCATCATAGTTCAGGTATATGTGGATGACATTGTCTTCGGTTCAACAAATATTGAACTATGCAATGAATTCTCTCAATTGATGTCTGCTGAGTTTGAGATGAGTTTGGTAGGTGAATTAAAGTATTTCCTTGGCTTGCAGGTACAGCAGTTGGAAGATGGATGCTTCATCAACCAGACCAAATATACATTGGACATCCTCAAGAGGTTTGGCATGAACAATCTGAAGCATATCACAACACTAATGGGTACCAACACAGCATTGGATGCAGATAAATCAGGTAAAGAACTTGATGCAAAGCTATACCGAGGTATGATTGGATCTTTGCTCTACTTAACTATCTCGAGACCTGATATACAGTTCATTGTAGGAATGTGTGCTAGGTACCAATCTAGACCCATTGAATTACACTTAGCAGCTATAAAAAGAATTTTCAGATACTTATATGCTACACACACCCTAGGTTTATGGTTTCTTGCATCACACACATTAGATCTTGTTGCATATACAGATGTTGATTATGCCGGGTGTAAGCAAGATAGAAAAAGCACTAGTGGTCATTGTGAATTTCTAGGTGGGTGTTTAGTCTCTTAGGGTTCCAAGAAGCAACACTCTGTGGCACTCTCTACTGCAGAGGCTGAGTACATAGCTACAGGAAGTTGTGGTACACAAGTCATTTGGATCAAACACCAACTTCAGGACTATCAAGTAGACCTGGGGTGCACACCTATATATTGTGACAATATTAGTGCCATCAATCTAGCCAAGAATCCTATTTTGCATTCTCGAACCAAACACATAGAAATAAGACATCATTTTATTAGAGATGAGGTTTCCAAAGGAACTTCCGAATTAATCCATGTAGGCACTGCAAACCAAATAGCTGACATCTTCACTAAGCCACTGGATAATGAAAATTTTACATCTTTGAGGAGAGAGCTAGGTATTTTTAAACCTTAGCTCCATGAATAAAATGCCTTCATGATTTTATTTTTAGTATTTACATTTACACTTTCTTGAATAAAATGTTTTGCTTCCATGAATAACATGTCCTTCCTCTGTGTCCTTAACCACTCAGCATGAGTATGTCTTCATATCATGTCATAGTGTGAGGGAGAGTTCTGTCTATGTCTATATGCGAGCTGTTAAGCTGAGGGGTCTGTGCATTTGCATATACTGCATGAGTCATATATGAATAATAGATCATTGAGTGAGGGGGAGTTGTCTCTGAGTAGGAGTGTTTGCTTTAAAAATTCTTGCATTTTGTGAGGGGGAGCTGGTTAGTATGTGAAGGTTGACTGATTCAGAAGCATTTGAGAGATATATGTTGATGTTGTTTCTTATGAGAGATTTAATACAGTTCATTCACAACAAGTAGAATCCCTTACTCATCTTAAATCCTTAAGTCTGAACAACTAAAGCTCAGCTAGAATCTTCTATCTAGTAACTTAGCAGAGACTTGGATTAGGTGTTCGAAGTATATCTCCTTACACATTTCATGATCATGGAACAAGCTAAACTTATATGTCATGAAATCTGCTAAAAACTTGAAACCTAGACTACAAGGAACACACTCTTTAAGAATCAGTGCTTCTGGTAGGTATTATTTTCAAACATTTCATATTAAAAATATAAGGGGATAAAAATAAAAATTATATGCTCAGAGCAATGGTCTAATTACTGAGAAACTGAGTGTTTCATCAAAAAGAAATGAAAATTTTCCTCAGTCATGAGGTGTCAGATTATCTCTGTTAAGAAGTGCAGAATTTTATATCATGACAGAGCAATGGTTATAAAGTGGTGAGTAACTGGGGAGTCTGGCCTCTGATCAAGGTGTCTCCTCATGTAAAAAGCCACAGTTACTAACTCTGTTCTCTAAAAAGAGAGGTAATACGGTTCTCACATTGAGTAACTAAGGAGTCCGGCCTCTGATCAAGGTGTCTCCTTAATGTCAAAGATGTGACCTACCAAGTTACCTACTGATCTCTATTCTGCTCGTTAAAGAAAAATATATTTCAATCAAATCCCTGGTTCTTGTTACTTGTTCATGGACTGTTTGTCTTCAATACCTCAATAACCTTTTTTTTGAGAATAAGTCTCCTGCAGTCTAACTAGTATAGTTTTGATCAGCTCTATCTTGACATATTTGTTCACCCTTGATTCCTCATCATATCCTTTGTATGCAGATAAACTTCACTTCCTGTCACGCCCCGACGCGGAATATCGGGACGTACAGTTAGAGACTAGCTAGAAATAACACTAATAAACTAAACTAAACAATTACACATGTGCTAAGAGAGAAACAAATCTATTGATCAAGATGATTCCAATTTATTACAATAACCACACTGCTAACACACGATCAAACATGACTTCCAATCTGAATTCTAATACAATAACTGACTCCAAAAGTAATTAAGTGCTAACACAACTCTAAGGAGATAACTAGAGGTAAACAACCATGCCAACACGGCATCTACTAACAGGTACACTCAAAAGATATCACTCATGCCCTTCCCCATCGGTATGCGCATCATCACCTGAATAGCCTGGAAAGGGGGGAAAACAACAACTATGAGCTGACGCTCAGTAGGAAACAACAGGCAAGTGTACGTGATTAACAAGTTAATTACATTTTTCATATGCAATGCTAAATAAAAGAAATAAAAGACGATACAATAAAACAGCGTAATACAAAGATCTTGCAAGGTCAAGAAATATAATGATGACAAGAGATAACAAGATAACAAGTACAAGAATTTACAACAGGAGATAGTAATAGAGAATTGGCCAACAAGTAAGTATTTTAAACATCATTCAAGCACGATCAAGTAACAAGTAACAAGAGATTTTATGTCATAGACGTTACACAAGTCAAGTACTCGGTGCAATGTCCCACCATGTCATTAACATCCCATGGGCTCACTAACTTTCGGGCGCTCTCCCCAGGACCAGACCGGGCCCTTATGATGCGTTGGCATTGATTTATTGGATCCAAGATCCCACATTGTCTAGACATTCAGTCAAGTTAAATGGCCAATTAATCAGAGGAATTACTGCCACAAGTATGAGATTTAAGGACTAACTTGTCCTTGGATTCACTAAAACAAAAACTCGGATATACGGTCACTTTGGGCCACATTACAAGAATTGGACCAAAACTTAGTCCACGAGAGTCAACAAAGAACGGCTGACAGTGTACCGTTCAGGTGTGTAAGCAATCCATTCTACTGGGGTAATAATGACTATTCAGCAACTTAACAATCAATTTAATCCTAATTACCAAGTTAATATACCAAAGATTATCTATTATCATTTGCATTAAGATAATTTGCCAAAAAGCTGATTCAAGATGATAAGGTAAAGAACAAGCTCGAACAGGAGTGAAATAGCATGCATTAAAAGAAATTTAGTTACACAATTAACCACTAATTATGTGGGTTTCTATTTAACCATTGTATGCGTTGCAATGGAGATAATAAACGGCATGTTTTTACACTATGGTTGAATGCAAGGACCATTGTCAATTGAAATCATAGGGTTACATGAATAGGTCATTGGTTCCTCAAAAATATAGTTTTCAATTGGACTAAGTTGAATGGGTCGATCCCCTAGTGGTCCGGATCGATCCTCGGGTCGAAAAATGACAAAAACTGGTTTGCTGGTGTATGGGTCGACCCCTGGGGTCGACCCCTGCAAAAACGGGGTCTGCCAATGAGATGGGTCGACCCCTGGGGTCGACCCCTGCAAAAACGGGGTCTGCCAATGAGATGGGTCGACCCCTGGGGTCGACCCCCTGCAATTCCTATAGAATGGGTCAACCCTCGTGCTGGGCCGGATGGGTCGACCCCAAGGGTCGACCCTCGGGCAGGCCCTTTGATGTGGGACGGACACGGGGATCGACTCTACGTGGTATGGACCTCAGACTCTAGATGCGGACACGACCAGCAACACATGATGGGAGAGACACTAAGCCCAACACGGAGAGCTCCTATGGGCTATACGTCGCTAACAGAAATGCAAGCCCACTCGTCGTCCCAAGCGAGGGAAAGCGCGGATCGTGCGCGGTTAAGGAACCGGCAGAGTTCAAGGGTAGTCGACTCACTTCCGGACTCGGATCGAGTCACGGGACGGGTCACTCTCACGCTCATAGCGGTGACATGAACTCACGGGCTAGTACCTATCGCTCTCAACAGTGGCAAAAGACCATATACTAAACTAGCAAGTGAATGCCGAGAAGTTAAGACCATTACCTCCACGCACCCGACGTGGCATAGACAACCCCGGCCGAAATACGGACTCCCGGTTAAACAATATTACAGCAATACAATGATTTGACCCACTCCATGCAGGGAGGTAAAAGGTCACATGTGGGCCCCGGGAATCACGTAAATCGGGTTGACAGGCAGCATCTTGATGTCGCCCGGTGGTGCCGAATTCCGCATTTTCATGCTTTCCGAACGGCGGGTTCTACGGGCCCGTGGGGCCCACGGACGGCGCTGTCCTCCGGATCTGTGGGGGTGAGACCCGCTGTGATGGGGACCCCTGGTGGCGTGCCTCCACGGACGGCGGTCGGTCGGAAACACCGATCGGGGGTCGTTCAGCCCCGATTCTCAATTCGTGGACTAGCTGCCCACGGATTTCTGGTTCTGTCCTCCGGGGCGCGCTCCGGCGAGAATGGCCGCTGCGATCAATCCCGACGTCGGATCAGGGCGCATGAGCTATCGTTGGAAAGCTCTCTTGAAATCCTTCGATCTAGGCTCAAAGAGATCTACTGGATCTGGTCGGATCTGTACTTTACTGAATTTACAAGCTCCAATTTTTGTAGGACGTGGGGAACACCTCTGGAACATCCCCTCAAAATCCCAAGTCGATTTAAGCTTGTGGCTGATTGCAGAATTTCGTGGAAGTGGTAGTGGTCGGCTGAAAATAGAACTCCGACGAACTCGATGGCGGTGCGATGGCGGCTCGTGGCGGCGGCGGCGGCGACCGGAACTGATAGGGGAGGCGTCACACCTTAGAATGGCAACCGTCTCAGCTGCAAGGGGAAGAGGGAGGAGAGAGGAGGGGGGCGCACCAGCCCTTGCTTAAGGAAATTGTTTGATTCAAATGGCATTAATTCTACACAAATGGAAATACAAAGTATATATATGAAATGGCAAAAGACATAAACTACCCTTGGACCTAGAGTTTTAGGGAATATAATAATGAGTAGAACTAATTAGTTATAATCAAACTGATGTGGGACGGACACGGGGACTGACTCTACGTGGTATGGACCTCGGACTCTAGATGCGGACACGACCAGCAACACATGATAGGAGAGACACTAAGCCCGACACGGAGAGCTCCTATGGGCTATACGTCTCTAACAGAAACACAAGCTCACTCGTCGTCCCAAGTAAGGGAAACGTGGATCGTGCGCGGTTGAAGAACCGATAGAGTTCACAGGTAGTCGACTCACTTCCGGACTCGGATCGAGTCACGGGACGGGTCACTCTCACACTCACAGCGGTGACATGGACACACGGGCTAGTACCTATCGCTCTCGGCAGTGGCAAAAGACCATATACTAAACTAGCAAATGAATGCCGAGAAGTTAAGACCATTACCTCCACGCACCAGACGTGGCATAGACAACCCCGGCCGAAATACGGACTCCCGGTTAAACAATATTACAGCAATACAATGATTTGACCCACTCCACGCAGGGAGGTAAAAGGTCACATGTGGGCCCCGGGAATCACGCAAATCGGGTTGACGGGCAACATCTTGATGTCGCCCGGCGGTGCCGAATTTCACGTTTTCGTGCTTTCCGAACGGTGGCTTCTACGGGCTCGTGGGGCCCACGGACGGCACTGTCCTCCGGATCTGTGGGGGTGAGACCCGCTGTGATGGGGACACCTGGTGGCGCGCCTCCACGGACGGCGGTCCGCCGGAAACACCGATCGGGGGTCGTTCGGCCCCGATTCCCAATTCGTGGACTAGCTGCCCACGGATTTCTGGTTCTGTCCTCCGGGGCGTGCTCCGGTGAGAATGGCCGCTGGGATCAATCCCGACGTCGGATCGGGGCGCATGAGCTATCGTTGGAAAGCTCTCTTGAAATCCTTCGATCTAGGCTCAGAGAGATCTGCTGGATCTGGTCAGATCTGTACTTTACTGAATTTACAAGCTCCAATTTTTGTAGGACGTGGGGAACACCTCTGG
This sequence comes from Amorphophallus konjac, assembly GCA_022559845.1. Taxonomy (NCBI): domain Eukaryota; kingdom Viridiplantae; phylum Streptophyta; class Magnoliopsida; order Alismatales; family Araceae; genus Amorphophallus; species Amorphophallus konjac. The sequence goes on from CM040118.1 coordinate 90,932,558, forward strand.
AACATCCCCTCAAAATCCCAAGTCGATCTGAGCTTGTGGCTGATTGCAGAATTTCATGGAAGTGGCAGTGGTCGGCTGAAAATAGAACTCCGACAAACTCGATGGCGGTGCGATGGCGGCTCGTGGCGGCGGAGGCGGCGACCGGAACTGATAGGGGAGGCATCACACCTCAGAATGGCAACCGTCTCAACTGCAAGGGGAAGAGGGAGGAGAGAGGAGGGGGGCGCACCAGCCCTTGCTCAAGGAAATTGTTTGATTCAAATGGCATTAATTCTACACAAATGGAAATACAAAGTATATATATGAAATGGCAAAAGACATAAACTACCCTTGGACCTAGAGTTTTGGGGAATATAATAATGAGTAGAACTAATTAGTTCTAATCACCATTTTACAAAAATTAAAATGCTTGATGTGAGAGGGGGGCGCCCCCTTGACTAGGGTGTCAGGGTTGGTGGCCAACCATGACTCTTAAGCACACTTGTCCCCCCACTTGGCCCACCCTTCTAGAAGCCTCCATTTGAAATGTTGACTGACCCCACATGGGCCCTAGGAGTGAGGTGGATCAATGGGAGGAGGCATGGGGGGCCCGTGGGACCCAGGGGTCCCATATTACAAATAAACCCCTCTTACAATCAAAATTACAAACCGAATACAATGAAACAAACACACATTACACACAAATAAAGTCTAGACAAATATGATAAATGTCGAGACTCAAGGGGGAGTCTCCAGGCTATCTCCGAGCCAGATGGACGCTGAGGAGGCTCAAGTGGTGCTCCGCGCACGGTACCTGTGGCTCACCGACCCGTGCCGCTCGTGTGCTCTGGTGTCCGCACCAATTCTCCCCGGGTGGGAGAAACTCGACCCTGTCGAGTAAGGGTCCGCGTCACTCTGGTACCACCCCAGTAGGTCCCGATCGATCCGCTGCAACTCTTCATGGGTGATCCACGTGTCCTCGGTGGCGGGTCTCCCTCTCCAGCGCACTAGGTAGCGCGGGTAGGATCCACTCCTGGTAACTGTCACCTGCTCATCCAGTATATGATCTATATGCTCACGCTGCCGTGACAAAGGGGCTGGAGGTGGACACTCAGGTGTGGGATCACTCTCAATTGGAGGAGATGGCTCGAAAGGCTCACTAGGGATCACCGCTGGGTCCCTATATGCAACTAGATCCGATACATTGAAAGTAGAGCTTATACCATATTCCTCGGGCAGGTCCACAACATACGCATTGGATCCAACGCATTTCAACACTCTAAATGGACCGGCTCCGCGAGCTTGCAACTTCTTAACGGCTCCAGGGGAAACCGTTCAGGTCTTACCCTGATCATGACATATTCACCCTCTTGGAACTCTTAGTGGTGTCGATGGACATCGGCTAGCTCCTTATACCGTGCATTGTTGGCCTTAATGTGACGAAGGACGTCGTCATGCAGACTCCTAACATGGTTAGCAAAAGAAAAAAAATACACGGATGCACACACAACCCTACACAAACCTAATGTTAGTCCGACCTGTACATATGTGACGGCGGACTAGGACACCCGAATGTGTACCATGCATGCATTTGACGTAACAGGAGGTTGACGTCATGGTTGGATCCAAGACACCCAAGTATAAACCAGCCTGGCAATGACGTCCTATTAGACTTGGGTGTGGGAGGGTCGAGTGGTTCAAGTGGTCTAGGTGGACCCGGGAAGCCAAATTCACTTTCTCCATTTCTCGAGTGAACTGAAGGGCTAGCCCATGGAGAAAGAGCGTGGATGGGAAGTGGTGGGTCACGGAGCTCCCTAGGGAAGGGGTTGACAGGATCGAGGAAAGTGTGACCTACCGTGATGAATTCCCATGGAAAAGGATCAAAAGGATCAAGAAGAGTTATGGATCCAGTGATGTGGCTCTCTTTTGACCCTGGGTAGAAATCCCCAATGTAAGCCAACCCCTCGTCACCTGAGGGGATCAGGGAAATAGCTGTCTCCCTAGGATGGGGGGACTTCCCTATGGGAGAGAAGGGGTCATGGAAGGGAAAGTGGTGGAGCTCGTCTGGTAGAGGTAAGAGCAAGATGAGCTCACTGGTGAAGGGACCCACCGTGCAAACAGAGGTGATAGAACCCAAGGATGGGTATATGAAGCTAAGGCACCTAGGTGGGTCGGGCCTGAGAGCCAACAGACTGGTCAGCTCCATTTGCCTACTTAATCCCTTAAGTAGATCATTCATAGTTTCCACAAAGTAAGAGGATTGGCAAGTGGTGCTAAAAGCTGTGGTGGACACTATCTGTAGGGTTGGTTCTATGGGAGGGTAGCAAGGGAGTGTGGTATCTAGGAATAAACCCTTCCTTAGCCAACTAGCTAATGGCTCCTCAATAATTACCTCACCCTTTAGGAGCACGATGGGCTCTGTATGGAGTTCCATGGGTGAAGGCCTTGATGAATTGTCGCCCTCGGATGGGGAGTGGGCATCCTCCATGATGGAGAGAGGGCTTGGGGACTCCGTTGATGGGGCCGGGTTAAGACTACCCGCGATGACCTCCTTAAGCTCGGGTAGGAGTACATCACTAGGAGTACGTGTCCTATCCACCCCATCCAACCGGTCCAAAATCATTTGCATAAGTTCGGCAACGGAGTGGGTTGGAATAGGGATATCATGGTGGACTCGTCCGTAGTCAACCATCCTAGGATTGGGTCTTGGCTCATCTACGTGTGGGGCTCTTTGCCTCCGACTAGGACCCACTTGGTTGGAAGTGATTGGGTGGGGCCGGTTGGAGGTGACCGGTTGGGGCACGTAGACCTTCTTAAGCTCTCACTTCATGTCCCACCATGACTCGATGGGCCATTGCCTCCTAACCTCTCTCATTCTTTCGATGTAATCCCACTTTTCGGCAGCCTCATGAAGAAGCCGCTCTTTGGTGAAAGAGAATTGCATTGCCTCAGACATAGTATAACAATCAAAGTAGGTGTCCATGGTGGCCTCCCACTTGAGGTAGATGCCCGGGTCATTGGAGCCAAAAAAATTTGAGGCTTCGGGCCTACGGAAGTGGAGGGAGTGGTTGCCAAGCCCATGGGTGGACCAACGGCCATATTGCCCGGGTGACGTGGAATCCATGGGAATTTGGGGGAACTAAATGTTAGACATGCCGACACTTGGACAAGGCTGACTGACACTTATTGGACCACACATGAACTAGGAGACACAAACTGATGCAAACACCGACTAATGCATCTAGACATAAACCAATATCCGGTATGTGGCGGAGTTAATCGATCCGAATATCACTCCCGCAAGTGTGCGACCTTCCCGATAGGCGTAGCCTAACGTTCGGACAACACCTTTTAAGATACCGAATTATAGGGATGAAATACAATTTTAAAACACTTTTTTTTTAAGATAATGATGATCCTAGACTTGACTTAGAGCATGATGCATGCAAGACTTATGCAAGACTACCCTAGACTCAACTCGCTCTGATACCAAACTGATGCGGGACGGACACGGGGATCGACTCTACGTGGTATGGACCTCGGACTCTGGATGCGGACAAGACCAGTAACACATGATGGGAGAGACACTAAGCCTGACACGGAGAGCTCCTATGGGCTATACGTCGCTAACAGAAACGCAAGCTCACTCGTCGTCCCAAGCGAGGGAAAGAGCGGATCGTGCGCGGTTAAGGAACCGGCAGAGTTCAAGGGTAGTCGACTCACTTCCGGACTCAGATCGAGTCACGGGACGGGTCACTCTCACGCTCACAGCGGTGACATGAACTCACGGGCTAGTACCTATCGCTCTCAGCAGCAGCAAAAGACCATATACTAAACTAGCAAGTGAATGCCGAGAAGTTAAGACCATTACCTCCACGCACCCGACGTGGCATAGACAACCCCGGCCGAAATACGGACTCCCGGTTAAACAATATTACAGCATTACAATGATTTGACCCACTCCACGCAGGGAGGTAAAAGGTCACATGTGGGCCCCAGGAATCACGCAAATCGGGTTGATAGGCAGCATCTTGATGTCGCCCGGCGGTGCCGAATTCCGCGTTTTCGTGCTTTCCGAACGGTGGCTTCTACGGGCCCGTGGGGCCCGCGGATGGCGCTATCCTCCGGATCTGTGGGGGTGATACCCGCTGTGATGGGGACCCCTGGTGGCGCGCCTCCACGGACGGCGGTCGGCCGGAAACACCGATCGGGGGTCGTTCGGCCCCGATTCCCAATTCGTGGACTAGCTGCCCACGGATTTCTGGTTCTGTCCTCTGGGGCGTGCTCCGGCGAGAATGGCCGTTGCGATAATCCCGACGTCGGATCGGGGCGCATGAGCTATCGTTGGAAAGCTCTCTTGAAATCCTTCGATCTAGGCTCAGAGAGATCTGCTGGATCTGGTCGGATCTATACTTTACTGAATTTACAAGCTCCAATTTTTGTAGGACGTGGGGAACACCTCTGGAACATCCCCTCAAAATCTCAAGTCGATCTGAGCTTGTGGCTGATTGCAGAATTTCGTGGAAGTGGCAGTGGCCGGCTGAAAATAGAACTCCGACGAACTCGATGGCGGTGCGATGGCGGCACGTGGCGGCGGCGGCGGCGACCGGAACTGATAGGGGAGGCGTCACACCTCAGAATGGCAACCGTCTCAGCTGCAAGGGGAAGAGCGAGGAGAGAGGAGGGGGGCGCACCAGCCCTTGCTCAAGGAAATTGTTTGATTCAAATGGCATTAATTCTACACAAATGGAAATACAAAGTATATATATGAAATGGCAAAAGACATAAACTACCCTTGGACCTAGAGTTTTGGGGAATATAATAATGAGTAGAACTAATTAGTTCTAATCACCATTTTACAAAAATTAAAATGCTTGATGTGAGAGGGGGGCGCCCCCTTGACTAGGGTGTCAGGGTTGGTGGCCAACCATGACTCTTAAGCACACTTGTCCCCCCACTTGGCCCACCCTTCTAGAAGCCTCCATTTGAAATGTTGACTGACCCCACATGGGCCCTAGGAGTGAGGTGGATCAATGGGAGGAGGGATGGGGGGCCCGTGGGACCCAGGGGTCCCATATTACAAATAAACCCCTCTTACAATCAAAATTACAAACCGAATAAAATGAAACAAATACACATTACACAAATAAAGTCTAGACAAATATGATAAATGTCGAGACTCAAGGGGGAGTCTCCAGGCTGTCTCCAAGCCAGATTGACGCTGAGGAGGCTCGAGTGGTGCTCCGCGTACGGTACCTGTGGCTCGCCGACCCGTGCCACTCGTGTGCTCTGGTGTCCGCACCACCCTTGCTGCTGGGGCATGGGTCGACCCCATGGGTCGACCCCTGCAAGCCCAAAAACGGCCGTAGCCTCCGGAAAACGTAAGAACTCATCCATTTGGGGTCTAAATGGGTTGGGATCTTAACCACATGCTCTAGGGTTCTTAATATACATACTAGGGTCATAATACAAGAGTTTTGAAACACGAATTTCAACAGAAATCAAATGAATCACAACCTATCTATGATGAACACATGAAAACCTAGTTCTTGACATGCTTCTACTAAATCGTAAGGTTCTCTCAATATATACAACGAAATTTGGGGCTTCTTATATCAAAAGAAAGCTACTTCAATGCTGATTCCAACCATGTATGATATGATATATGGGGATCAAGATATACAACTCAAAATCAGTCTGAAATCATGCTTTGACTCATAAGAACACTGCATAAATCAAGCCTAGACATGCTCTTACTTCGATCCAAAATCCTCTAAATATGCTCAATAAAAATTAGGGCTTTCTACGCCAAATGAAAGCTAGCATGCTTATGCTTACATCCATGTATATTAATTAGAGTTTGGCTGTTATAACCTACCTCAATCAAAGAGAGAACTTAAAGCCCTAGAATGAAGAACGAACTGGACAGCACCTTAGAAAAACCTCGATATATCCTCGGATACCTAATGAAATTTAGAGCTTCTTATATCATTGGAAAGATCTCGTCGAGAGGAATAATTTGATGTATTCATGTGTAGGTTTTGGTTAAGGAAACCTACCTCAATCGATGGAACAAAGAGGACAGGAAGGAGGATGACGGCTGCCGACCCACCTCCACTAAACAACCAAGATCTTCCTAGATCTGAATCCAATGCGAACACCACAGCCACCAAAAGAAAATAGACCCGTAGAGCTTCATTTTGATAGCTCATAGAGCTTCTGGAGACTTCGGAGTTGGGAGAAATCGACCACGTAAGGTGGTCTTGGAAAACGGCGCCGCCAAGGTTGACCAAGCCAAAACTCGGCCGCCACCATGTGCTAGGGTTAGGTTTGGATTCGATTGATAGAGGGCTATTGATCCTTAGATCGTGACCTTTCATTTGCCACCAATTTTAGCTCATTTGGTTGAGTATTAAGCTCTAATTTGATGTTTTAAGATGAGGTTAGGTAAAGGTTAACTAAGTGTGCACTTTTTAATCCACTAATTAGCCCTAATTACGGATTTTTGCTGGGTCGATCACAGAACACAAAGTTGCTAACTACATCGTCCTTAACCTGATTAGCATTTTTTCATATTTTTACAAGGTAGTCGAATTTTCACTATTCTATTTTCTAAGGAATTAAATATTAAAAATCCGAAATTCAAGCATTAATTCACTAAAAATTCAATTTTAAGTTAATAAAAGCTTAATAAATACATTGGGCTCAATAAAAATTATTGGGGTGTTACACCCTCCCCTACTTAAGGAATTTGGTCCTCCAAATTCACTGCACTACAACTGAGAGTAGGGAAAGAGATCGCTCACCTAGAATAAGTCGGGATACCGCTTCCGCATAGTATCTTCGGACTCCCAAGTAGCTTCTTCGGTTCCACGCCGACTCCACTAAATCTTGACCATAGGTATAGAATGATTCCGGAGTTGTTGCTGTTTCCGGTCCAGAATCTTGATAGGTCTTTCTTCATAGGTCAAATCTTCCTTCAATTCAAAATCCACATGCTGAATGATGTGAGTGGGGTCATACATATATTTCCGTAACATAGACACATGGAAAACATTGTGTGCGCCAGACAACTGCGGCGGTAAAGCCAGTCTGTAAGCAACTTCTCCCACTCTGTCTAGGATCTCGAATGGACCAATATACCTCAGACTAAGCTTGCCATGAATGCCAAATCTTCGAATCCCTCTCGAAGGAGAAACCTTCAGAAATACATGCTCGCCAACTTGAAATTCTAATCCTCTTCTCCTTGTGTCGGCATAACTCTTCTGTCTTGATTGGGCTACTTGTAACCGGTCTCAGATAACACGGATGTTCTGTGACGATTCTGAAATAAGATCCGGTCCAAGCCATTGCTTCTCACCTATCTCATCCCAACACAACGGGGAACGACAACTTCTTCCATACAATGCTTCAAAAGGAGCCATATGGATACTGGATTGATAATTGTTGTTGTAGGCGAATTCAATCAAAGCCAAATGATCACTCCAACTGCCTCCGAAATCAATCATGCATGCTCTAAGCATATCTTCCACTATCTGGTTGGTTCTTTCCGTCTGTCCATCTGTCTGCGGATGAAAAGCAGTATTGAAATTCAGACGAGTACCCAAAGATTCTTGCAGTCCCTTCCAGAAATGTGAAGTAAATCTAGGGTCTCTATCAGACACAATGCTGACTGGTATGCCATGGAGCCTTACCACTTCCTTCAAATACAAAGCAGCCAATACATCAACTGTCCACTTGGACTTAATGGGTAAGAAATGAGCTGACTTTGTCAATCGGTCAACAATCACCCATATTGCATCAAATCCACCACGAGTCCTAGGTAGACCCATAATGAAATCCATGCCAATGTTATCCCACTTCCATTGGGGTATGTCAAGTGGTTTCAACTTTCCTGCCGGTCTGAAATGTTCAGCCTTGACTTGCTGACAAACCAAGCATCTACTCACGAAGTCTGCAACTTTCCTTTTCATATTCGGCCACCAAAAAGATCTCTTCAAATCCTTGAACATTTTAGTGCCTCCAAGATGAATGGTATATCGGGATCTATGTGCTTCCTCCAGAATCTTGTTCTTTATTCTAGCTTCCTCAGGTACACAAGTTCTACCCTGGAATAACAATCTTCCATCGTCAGCCATCATGAAGTCAAGTCTGCTGCTCAAGCTTCCCTTGATCTCTACTAGCTCGGGATCATTATCTTGCAAGGACTTGATTTCCATCAACAATTCGGGCTTAAGTTGAATTTGTGCAATCATAACCCGATCATTATCGACATTCAGATCTAGGCTAGCCAATTGTTCCAGTAGCTTCCACTCTTGTAACATGAGACTAGACAATCTAGCCACAGGCTTCCTGCTTAATGCATCTGCCACAACATTGCCTTTGCCAGGATGATACTCAATCGAGAAGTCGAAGTCTTTCAAGTACTCCAACCATCTTCGCTGCCTCATGTTGAGTTCCTTCTGAGAAAACAAATATTTCAGACTCTTATGATCTGAAAACACTGTGAATGTTTCTCCATACAAGTAGTGCCTCCATATCTTCAATGCGAACACCACTGCTGCTAGTTCCAAATCATGAACAGGATAATTCTCTTCATGCTTCCTCAACTGTCTAGAAGAATAGGCTATCACCTTCCCATGCTGCATGAGTACACAGCCTAAACCAATACCTGAAGCATCAGTGTATACCACAAAACCTCCTTCACCAGAAGGTAAAGCCAAAACAGGTGTAGTAGTTAAACATTCCTTCAGAGTCTGAAAGCTTCGCTGACAATCATCTGACCAATCAAACTTGTTCTCCTTGCGGGTTAATCTGGTAAGAGGTACCGCAATCTTGGAGAAATCTTGAATGAATCTGCGATAATAGCCTGCCAGGCCTAAGAAGCTTCTGATTTCAGTCACACTAGTAGGCTGCTCCCAATTCTTCACTGCCTCCACCTTTGAAGGATCCACAGAAATACCTTCTTTGGTGATGATATGTCCGAGAAAGGACACCTCTTGCAGCCAAAATTCACATTTACTGAACTTGGCATATAGCTGATGATCTCTCAACAGTTGCAATGCCATCCTCAGATGCTCAGCATGCTCCTCCTCATTCTTGGAATAAATCAGGATGTCATCAATGAATACCACGACCCATTGATCAAGATAGGGACGAAATACATTGTTCATCAACTGCATGAAAGCTGCTGGTGTATTCGTTAGACCAAAAGGCATAACGACAAATTCAAAATGACCATACCTGCTGCGAAAAACTGTTTTATAGATATCCTCTTCCTTAATCCGCAACTGGTGATATCCAGATCGAAGATCGATCTTAGAAAAATACTGAGCTCCCGCTATCTGGTCAAATAATTCGTCAATCCTCGGCAATGGATATTTATTCTTGACAGTATGCTGGTTCAATTGCCGATAATCGATGCACAAACTCATCGAACCATCTTTCTTCCTGACGAATAATATAGGGGCTCCCCAAGGAGAAGTACTAGGGCGAATGAAACCCTTCTCGAGCAATTCCATCAACTATTGCTTTAACTCCCTCAGTTCCGCAGGAGACATACGATAAGGAGCCTTGGAAATAGGAGATGTGCCAGGAAAGAGATCAATAGAAAAGATAACTTCCCGCTCAGGCGGAAGTCCTGGTAGTTTCTCTGGAAAGACATCAGGAAAATCTTGGACAACAGAAATGTCTTTAATCTCAATCTGCTGCTCAGGGGTTGCACAGACGAAGGCCAGAAAAGCCTCACATCCTCGTCTCATCAGCTTATCAGCTCGAAGAGCCGAGATAAGTGATACGGAGTTATGGTGCTTAACTCCCACAAAAGAAAGTCTCGGGTGCCTAGTAAAAGACACGAAGCTAGAACTGCAGTGAACATTAGCCTCATATCTAGCCAACCAATCTGCTCCTAGGATTACATCATAATCCTTCATGTCCATGCAGACTAAATCGACTGGTAAATTCTGTTCACCAATCATAACCATACTAGAAGGATAGAAGTACTGTATTGCCGATCTAGTACCAATAGGGGTTGATATTTCTAACGGAGAATTCATCAAAACAGGTTCCACAGCTAAAGACTTAGCAAATCTCTGAGAAATAAAGGAATGTGTGGCACCAGTATCAAAAAGAATAAATGCTGGCTTGTCGAGTATAATAAGAGTACCTTCGACGAGTCCACCATCCTCGGCGGTTCCTGCTTCCTCTGCATGCAAAGCTTGGAGCTTGCCTTGTGGTTTCTTGAAGACTTGAGGTTTCGCCGGGGTAGCTTGCTCCGATATCAAAGGACAGTCTGGAATACGGTGTTCCTTACTTTCACATCGCAGACAGGCGCCTAGCTTGCGCCAGCATTCCTCCATCTTGTGACCAGGACGATCACAAAACTTGCACACGCCCTTGAATGGAACAATAGGGCCAGGCTTCTTGTCTTCATGCCTCGGCATCTTGCCCTTCCACGATCCAGATCCACTCCACGAACCAAGTCCACTAATGGGCCTCTTCTTGCCATACCCGGGTTTGATATTCCCGGAACCCGTAGGTAGTTCCTTCTTGGTGCCTTTTCCACGGATTCTCTCCGTCATCTCAAGAGTATCTTCTAGAACTTGAGCTTTCCTCACCATCTCAGAATAAGTGGAGATTTCCATCGGTGCCAATTGATTGATATAATGCAGCTTCAGATCGTTGAGAAAATGCTTCGCCTGCATCTTCTCTGTGGAAATAAGGTGTGAAGCATAACGAGAAAGTCGGGAAAATTGAGCCTCATACTCCGCCACGGACAGACCTCGCTGTTTCAGGGCCGCGAACTCCGCCGCCTTCTTCTCTTGTACCCGATCAGAAAAATACTTGCTGTTAAAGAATTCCTCAAACTCTTCCCATGTAACTTGCTGATCACCAAGAGTCGCCTTGATAGAATCCCACCAAGTACGTGCATCTCGTTCCAGTTGAAAAGTTGAGAGAAGGACACGCTCTTGATTGCTGCATTGCATCACTTCGAATATCCTTCCCATCTCATCTAGCCAGTGCTCGGCTTCATCAGGGTCAGTCGAGCCACCAAATCTCGGCGGATTCATCCCTCGGAAGTTCCGATATAAGTCACCAGTGCCCTGGTGTGCAGCTCCTGCTTGAGTCACTTGCTGTAAAGCCTGCGTAAGTCCTTGAACCGTACGCTGCAAGTTCCTCCATTCCGCACGGTCAGCTACCATTGCAATGGCCTACACGAGGAATAGATTACTAAGGTTCAATAAGATAGATAATAACACGATTAAGATACGAACTTAACCCAAGTTCTACCCAATCTCACCAGGTCAGGGTTCTTAGACTTTAACAAGGTTAGGGGTCCTATGCTATCACTTAGAACCCTAAACTTAGAAAACCTAGAACTTAGGAAAACCTAGGAATATGAAACCTAGGGCTCTGATACCAACTAAACTGTCACACCCCGAAGCGGAATATCGGGACGTACAGTTAGAGACTAGCTAGAAATAACACTAATAAACTAAACTAAACAATTACACATGTGCTAAGAGAGAAACAAATCTATTGATTAAGATGATTCCAATTTATTACAATAACCACACTGCTAACACACGATCAAACATGACTTCCAATCTGAATTCTAATATAATAACTGACTCCAAAAGTAAATAAGTGCTAACACAACTCTAAGGAGATAACTAGAGGTAAACAATCATGCCAACACGGCATCTACTAACAGGTACACTCAAAAGATATCACTCATGCCCTTCCCCATCGGTATGCGCATCATCACCTGAATAGCCTGGAAAGGGGGGAAAACAACAACTATGAGCTGACGCTCAGTAGGAAACAACAGGCAACTGTACGTGATTAACAAGTTAATTACATTTTTCATATGCCATGCAAAATAAAAGAAATAAAAGACGATATAATAAAACAGCGTAATACAAAGATCTTGCAAGGTCAAGAAATATAATGATGACAAGAGATAACAAGATAACCAGTACAAGAATTTACAACAGGAGATAGTAATAGAGAATTGGCCAACAAGCAAGTATTTTAAACATCATTCAAGCACGATCAAGTAACAAGTAACAAGAGATTTTATGTCATAGACGTTACACAAGTCAAGTACTCGGTGCAATGCCACACCATGTCATTAACATCCCATGGGCTCACTAACTTTCGGGCGCTCTCCCCAGGACCAGACCGGGCCCTTATGATGCGTTGGCATTGATTTATTGGATCCAAGATCCCACATTGTCTAGACATTCAGTCAAGTTAAATGGCCAATTAATCAGAGGAATTACTGCCACAAGTATGAGATTTAAGGACTAACTTGTCCTTGGATTCACTAAAATAAAAACTCGGTTATACGGTCACTTTGGGCCGCATTTCAAGAATTGGACCAAAACTTAGTCCACGAGAGTCAACAAAGAACGGCTGACAGTGTACCATTCAGGTGTGTAAGCAATCCATTCTACTAGGGTAATAATGACTATTCAGTAACTTAACAATCAATTTAATCCTAATTACCAAGTTAATATACCAAAGATTATCTATTATCATTTGCATTAAGACAATTTGCCAAAAAGCTGATTCAAGATGATAAGGTAAAGAACAAGCTCGCACAGGAGTGAAATAGCATGCATTAAAAGAAATTTAGTTACATAATTAACCACTAATTATGTGGGTTTCTATTTAACCATTGTATGCGTTGCAATGGAGATGATAAACGGCATGTTTTTACACTATGGTTGAATGCAAGGACCATTGTCAATTGAAATCATAGGGTTACATAAATAGGTCATTGGTTCCTCAAAAATATAGTTTTCAATTGGACTAAGTTGAATGGGTCAATCCCCTAGTGGTCCGGATCGATCCTCGGGTCGAAAAATGACAAAAAGTGGTTTGCTGGTGTATGGGTCGACCCCTGGGGTCGACCCCTGCAAAAACGGGGTCTGCCAGTGAGATAGGTCGACCCCTGGGGTCCACCCCCTGCAATTCCTGCAGAATGGGTCGACCCATTGGGTCGACCCTCGTGCTGGGCCGGATGGGTCGACCCCAAGGGTCGACCCTCGGGCAGGCCCTTGCTGCTGGGGCATGGGTCGACCCCATGGGTCGACCCCTGCAAGCCCAGAAACGGCCGTAGCCTCCGAAAAACGCAAGAACTCATCCATTTAGAGTCTAAATGGGTTGGGATCTTAACCAGATGCTCTAGGGTTCTTAATATACATACTAGGGTCATAATACAAGAGTTTTGAAACATGAATTTCAACAGAAATTAAATGAATCACAACCTATCTATGATGAACACATGAAAACCTAGTTCTTGACATGCTTCTACTAAATCGTAAGGTTCTCTCAATATATACAACGAAATTTGGGGCTTCTTATATCAAAAGAAAGCTACTTCGATGCTGATTCCAGCCATATATGATATGCTATATGGGGATCAAGATATACAACTCAAAATCAGCCCGAAATCATGTTTTGACTCATAAGAACACTGCATAAATCAAGCCTAGACATGCTCTTACTTCGATCCAAAATCCTCTAAACATGCTCAATGAATATTAGGGATTTCTACGCCAAATGAAAGCTAGCATGCTGATGCTTACATCCATGTATATTAATTAGAGTTTGGCTGTTATAACCTACCTCAATTGAAGAGAGAACTTAAAGCCCTAGAATGAAGAACGAACTGGACAGCACCTTAGAAAAACCTCGATATCTCCTCGGATACCTAATAAAATTTAGGGCTTCTTATATCATTGGAAAGATCTCGTCGAGAGGAACAATTTGATGTATTCATGTGCAGGTTTTGGTTAAGGAAACCTACCTCAATCGATGGAACAAAGAGGAGAGGAAGGAGGACGACGGCTGCCGACCCACCTCCACTAAACGACCAAGATCTTCCTAGATCTGAATCCAATGCGAACACCACAGCCACCAAAATAAAATAGACCCGTAGAGCTTCATTTTGATAGCTCATAGAGCTTCTGGAGACTTCGGAGTTGGGAAAAATCGACCACGCAAGGTGGTGTTGGAAAACGGCGCCGCCAAGGTTGACCAAGCCAAAACTCGGCCACCACTATGTGCTAGGGTTAGGTTTGGGTTCGATTGATAGAGGGCTATTGATCCTTAGATCGTGGCCTTTCATTTGCCACCAATTTGAGCTCATTTGGTTGAGTATTAAGCTCTAATTTGATGTTTTAAGATGAGGTTAGATAAATGTTAACTAAGTGTGCACTTTTAGGCTTAATCCACTAATTAGCCCTAATTACAGATTTTTGCTGGGTCGATCACAGAAGACAAAGTTGCTAACTACATCGTCCTTAACCTGATTAGCATTTTTTTTAGATTTTTATAAGGTAGTCGAATTTTCACTATTCTATTTTCTAAGGAATTAAATATTACAAATCCGAAATTCAAGCATTAATTCACTAAAAATTCAATTTTAAGTTAATAAAAGCTTAATAAATACATTAGGCTCAATAAAAATTATTGGGGTATTACACTTCCAGTTCTAAATTTTTCTTGATTACTTGATTTGAAGAATCAACACTTGCTTTAGTGCCCTACTTAATTTTTTAAGATATGCTCATGGGTCATTCTCACTGTGCAAACACTGCTTTTACTCTCACTTATCCAACAACTGCATATCTCTTTCATCTCCTTTTGATGATGTCAAAGGGGGAGAGTTTAAGGGGGAGGGTCAATTGATGGGGAGAGTGTTTTAGTTTAGTTTAAGGGGGAGAGTCAAGGGGAGGAGAGTCAATTGATGGGGAGAGTGTTTTGCATTGGCAGGACTTAGTGTAAAATGACGCATGCATGCTTGATTACTGCTTGATCACTCAATTTTGATTGCTTTGACATAAATTGTCTCATAGTGTTGACTCATAATGCTGCCATCATCAAAAAGGGAGAGACTATTACACTCCTACGGTTTTGATGATGTCATACACTATAAGTCAATCATGATAGTCCATATTAATACATTTCTTTTATACATTCTTTATATACTACACTCTCAAGTCTTATCTCTGAAAGTCCGTGCATACTTAGTTCATTTTGCATATAAGTCAGTGCAATCTGCGTGAAAGGTCTGTGCATAACCTGTGCATGTCTTCGTTAGTGTACATAAGGTCTGCGCAGCTCTTGCTGCGAGCGAGTCGGTGCATATGGGTTGCTGCACGTATGCTAGGGCAGGTCGGTGCAAGCTATGGCTCGCACATAAGGTCGGTGCAGATGCTGAATCTTAACTGAATAGGGTCCGTGCATGTTGAGCAGTAGGCACAGCAACTCGGTGCAAATGTCTCCCATGCATGATCAACGTCGGTGCAGTTTCTTGTCTTAGGAGATCAAAGTTGGTGCAATATCTTTGCCTTGAGCAATATTGTCTGTGCATGATTGTAGTACGATGCATTCTAAGTCTGTGCAAGTCTTGCATTGACTTACCCATACTAAGTCGGTGCAGGTTTCGTTCTATGTTAATCAGGTCAGTGCACATTCACTTGTTGTAACGACCCGAGAATCCGATTACCGGGAAGGCCCGATAACCCGAGACTCGCACCGCCGCCCACGAGTCGGGAGGGCTCGGAAGGGCTAAAAGGAGTGTGGAGGCACAAAGAAATAGGAAATAAAGCAGAACAACCAACAACAACAAGCTGAAAGAAAGAACAACTACAGCTACAACAGAGTCCAGACCAACAGAAAGTACCGTCTAAAGCAATAAAAACGTACCACATGCCGAGTGAACACTCGGCCCGGCGAGCTGGCAGCTGAGAACCTCCACACCGCGCCCTCGAACCTCGAGGAAGAAGAACAGCCTCACCTGAAAAACGGGGAATGAGTCTCCAAAACAGAGACTCAGCAGGGATCCCGCGGAACCCCAACCGTAAACAACGGCGGTAGCGGAAAGGAAGGCTACAAGAGCAACCACAACAGCAGGAACAGTAAACCCGGTGGCCGGTCGAAGCCCGGCGCTACAACTACTCCTACTGTACCAGAAACACACCCCGATCTCGCAGCCGAGGCTACCGAACTGCACTAGTACCGCTTACCGAAGTAAAAACCCACGACAACCATGCCGTAGAGGCCTGTCCCCCGGACACAGCCGACCGGGACACGCTGTCCAAGGTCCAACCCTGACCATCTGATCGCGGGTACCGCACAACAAGACGCAACCTCGGTAGAGCCACTAGCACTAGTTTGACGGCGCGAAAACCAACACACGTGCCACGGCGAAACAACCGAAACTCAACGGTCGACACGACCGAAACCCAAAGGTCAAAGCCACAGAAACTGACAGTCTGTCACTCCCAAATTGACAGGAGTATCTCCCACTAGAAGCACAGTCGGTAGCGTCCCCTGACGACTTACACCGCACCGCAGGTGAACTGCCTGACGTGGTAGCGCCTACCAAAGGCACGGACACTGCACAAGTAACCACAAACAAGTGACTAGATGGGGTCACGCCCGTCGACGTGGGTCCAACCGCCCCCAACCACGTGTGCACACACAGACCATGCGTCCCAGGTCTGGCCTCTAACTGGTTTTCCCCTCAGTCGGACTCTGGCTGCAAGACGTGGGGCCCGACGGAAACCAGTCTAAAAACCGTCTCTAAGGGTAAGCCCGTACACCACTCCCTGGTGCGACCGGTACCGCGTACTGGTAGGCTACGACTAGTGGAGGGTCACTAAAGGAGTAGACTCTCGAGTCAACAGAAAACAACATCCGAATCTGACGACGTACGGGGACCATCCCACGTACCAGCACCGTCGCACGGCGACCACAATCGGAGAAGAAACGGGACTCGCAGTCCACGGTCACGCATGCACCCTGCGCGAGAGTCGAGGAAACTCAAGTGGCACTAAGCCACTGGGCTCTGGGCAGTCCTCTAGACGCACTACAGCCAACGGTCCTTGAGTCAGAAGACTCGAGGTCAAGACTGTTGTACGCAGCAGCACAAGGCCGTCAATCTAGTCCAATCTCTAAGTCTAAAACCACAGCGCGCGGGGAACCCTCGCCGCACTCACACCGATGTACGATGTCACAAGTCGAGAACACGGCAACCCGGGACCACACCGTATCGTGACGCCTGGCCCCGACGAACTACACGGCATCCATCGGGCCACGGGTCAGTAGGTGGATCGAGACCTACACGCTCGGGACTCGAACCGGTCAAAACGGAAACGCCGGCTAGACCAGTCTTTTGGGCGGTCCACGCTGGGCCGCTCAGGGACGTACGGTCAGGAAGGGGCCGCACCAGGGATATACGGCCAACAGCAGGCCGTTATTCTCCTGGGTCAAACGAGGCACAAGCGGCTGGTCCCCAGCCGCACCAAGGTCGAACGGCTGACCTTCAGCCGCAACTGGGGGATGAACGGTCCAACACGGTTGTTCGTCCTCCAACGGGGAACACATGTGCGGCTAGCCCCTAGCCGCGCGAGGGAACGGGCGGCTAGGACCTCACTGCGCAAGGCTTGTGCGGTCAACCTCTGGCCGCACAACAGCCCACGGCACCAGGGGATGTACGGCCAGCTCATAGCCGTACAAAGGGTTATGCGGCCAGACCCTAGCCGCACAGCCCAGCAACGGTCAAAACTGGAGGGAAAGGACGGCTCGACCCTGGCCGCACCTAGGTTATGCGGTCGCACGATAGACCGCATAACCCTCACTGCGCGCCAAGCCGAACGCTGCGCGCCAAGCAGATGAATGGTCAAGACGGGGCCGCCCATGGGGATGGACGGTCCTAGTTCAACCGCCTAACCATCACGGCGAGCAAACCGGGAGGTTGGCCCAATAGTGACCTTTCCACGCCCCGTTCGTGCCAAAACGAAGGGGATACAACCACAACCACCCTGGCAATCACATGGACTCCAACCGGAGTCAAAGCGACGCATGAATCGCGAGAAACGAGCGATTCTACCGAAGTTACCCAAAAAGGGTTACCGAGCTTCCCAGAGCTCTACCGGTCCAACGGGACCACCAATCGAGATGAAATCAGAGGGAAAAGAACGCTCTCGCCCCAAGGAATCCGTTGACAGTAACCGATCTGGAAACCGTCGCCGTTTCCCGACCGACCCTACGAAACCCACAAAACCACAGTTTCGCTAGAACGGACCCAAACAAAGCCGCTTCCGCGCTGAACGACGTGCAATGGCAGGGAAAACGAGCAGAACGCAGCAGTGTTCCATCACCCTACCTCCACCGAAGAAACCGCGCGCCGAAGCGACTAATCCACGCCGAAAATCGCCCGGAACGTGAACGACGTCATCTCGGAATCCACCGAGGGATCGCGCCCGCCTTCGCCTCGATCCTCGCCCGCATCCTCGCCCGCTCCGCCTCCACCTCGCCCCCACCTCGCTCCGTCGGCCGTCGGAGAAGAGATGGGACAAAGAGAGCGTGAGAGAAGAGAGAGAGTGAGAATGAGAGAATGAGAGGGAAGAGAGAGAAAGGGAGTTTATATAGGAAAATCCGGATTTTCAGAAAAATCCCCAAAAATAGAAAATCACACCCTCGCGATCCTCGGAACGCACCGATCGCAACGGTACCACATTCGCCTAGGTGAACGGCCCGGTTCACCTGCAACGAGGTTCCGAAGGAATTACCGAAACACACACCGGGAATCGAAAAACACACGCAGAAAAGTCGAGGAACGCTTCCGGGCCTCCGAAACAGCTCCGGATCGCGCCAATCCGAACGCGAAAGATGTCCGAAATGAAATTTCGGATACAACGGAGACGGACACTCCGAGAAACCAGATCCGGGACCCACGAAGAAGGATCCAAAATACCCGGGGCATTACAGCCCTCCCCCCTTAAAGGAATTTTGTCCTCGAAATTCAGGACCTAGCACGAAGTCACAGGGGAAGAACACTGAACCAACTGACAACGTTGTCAGAGCCTCAGCACAGAAAACCTCGATTCTCATGAAAACACCAGTCCTGAGGGACACAGCCAGACTTACAATCACAAGCAACACCTCGCTCCTCGCGCCGAGCACACTGGCCAACAGAGCAGGCATATACCAAAGGACGCAGTCTGGCATCACCTCAGACAACGCGAGAATCCACCATGGCATCGCAGCCACAATCTTGCTCACCGAGGAAACACAACCCTCGACACGAGCAACAGCTACTGATCCATCCAATGGTCAGCAGACAAATCGCACATCAGCTTCGCAACCAGCTGGCAGGTCGTACACCCTCCTCAAGGGAGCAACCAAAACAAAGCCTCTACCAAAAGGTCTCACTGGCACACGGCTCTCACAACGCTTGAGCCCCGACAACCAGCATCTTGTCTGTGAAAAGACCACACACCGACGGTCACCAACCGCTCGCTCAGGTTCTTCCTTCTTTCCTTGTCCTCCACCGGGTTCGAAGGAGACATTCCAACCCTTGGCAAGCCATCCGTCGACTCCCACATAGACCGGTGCCACACCTCGAGCCACGCTCCTCTCGGACTCCGCATCCGAGCTCGAACATCGCACCAACTCGACCCTCTCAGGGAGCACGACGAAATCAATGACAAGATCCTAGTTTCTTCAGTCATCACCTCACTGGACTCAGACTTACAGGGGAACCATCCCATGCTGGTCACCAAACCAAGGATAACCATTGCGACACCAATGTCCTATCAAGGACCACCAATCCGACGCCAATCTCACAAAAGGCCTCCGCCCACAGGCGTCACTCTTCCATCTGGTCTCATCAAATCCATCGATCAATCCAAATGGACACCTGCCAATCCCGATTCCGCCCTTACTATAGAGCTACGGGACACCACCTGAACAGTGCTCACGGGTCCCCAAAGCAACAAACATCTCACTGCGGTTGGCTACGAGACTAGCCTTACCAGTCACTCGCAGCTACCAACAGGAACCCACAGCCTGCCAGAGATCACTTCTCCAAAACGATCTCATCCGAGGACATGACTGAGAACACAAGTCGGGCACCAGGCCACCGACTCTGACTAACACGTCCTTGACCATCGTCAGGCGACATCCTCAACAACCCCATCCGGGTCCAACACCGACGCCTGACACGGCTTCCAACACAGGAACAGGGTACTCATGCAGCGCACTAGCCAACACATTCCCCAACACTCCATCCTGTCAGTGCCAAGAATCACGACTTCTCGGGCAACGGCACGGCAACAACACGTTTCGCACAGAGGAACCAATCCTCTCGTGCTCAACGCAAACTCAGGAATCCGCCCGTAGCAACCAATGCTACGATCCTGAACTAGTGGGTCACAAGCCCACCAGACTACCGCTGCGCACTCTGATCCGCGCGCACAACCACAAATTCTCAGAAACACCGCCCAACCGGCACTCGTCCTTCCGAAAAAGTGCCAACACCCTCACACGACAAGGGAACGGGCACAGCTTCTCACAGGCAACCACCTTGCCAAGACAAGGAGCACGTCTTGCACGGACTTCATGGCACACAAGGCCAACCAATCCGAACACGCAATGCAAGACGATGAACCTTAGCTCAACGCAATCTCTCCAACCAAAGGAGAAACCAGCGCACTTCCGACCAACGGAAGAACTCCACGCTCGACCTGACCTCGAACCTCGCGTATGCTGGAAACAGCACCATCCAGCACCAAGGAAAGCCATCGCTTCCATCAGGTCAACGCCTCCGACACACTCGGCGAGTGTCACGTCGGACCACAAACACAGCATCTCTCGATGCACCACCGCTGCAATTCCTCGAACTGCAACATGCCACGCCAAGAGCCGCAACACGAGCCATAATCGACAATCGTCAATGCTCATCCTCGAGTCCCGAACTCACCGTGGAGCCTTCACATCTCAAGCCAACTCCAGGGCGAACACAACCCATTCACACGCAAGAGCGCAGGAGCAAAGACTTACTGGGACACCACAGCCCAATCTTGCCTCGAGATCCGCAGAACACTCAGGACCGACACGTCATTCTGACGCCACAGAGCACGACATGAACATCAGGCTCGACGAAACAGCAGCTCACCAAGAAGATATTCCGCTCACCCGAGCACACTTCTCGATCAGAACACCACAGGGGCTGGACAAACCTCAAGCTGGAGTGGCCAAAACCGACAGCAGCTCTCTCAGAGCACGCTCACGGCCACTTAACCACGAATAGTCCTCTCCAGCCACCTGACCACGCTACAAGTTCCTCGAACGCAGCACCGCAGCAACGCACCTGCCGGCAACCTCTGCCCAACGTAGCACAACCAGGGCCACCACCGATGAGGGAGAAGGCTCTCGACCTCGATCCTTAGACCCCATGCTGGCATGAAAGTCGAGGACAGTAACCACCTTCACAGCGCCGTACAACGCACTCAAGCTCTCAAGCGAGAAACTGGGCGGAAAGCGAACACAAAACCCTAAGCCAGCTGCCGACTGTACTGGACATTACGGACTCTGATCACTGTAATATTTCGAATTCCTATGTACGTCCACAACCACCGCTCTGATACCAGCTGTAACGACCCGAGAATCTGATTACCGGGAAGGCCCGATAACTCGAGACTCGCACCGCCGCCCACGAGCCGGGAGGGCTCAGAAGGGCTAAAAGGAGTGTGGAGGCACAAAGAAATAGGAAATAAAGCAGGACAACCAACAACAACAAGCTGAAAGAAACAACAACTACAGCTACAACAGAGTCCAGTCCAACAGAAAGTACCGTCTAAAGCAGTAAAAACGTACCACATGCTGAGTGAACACTCGGCCCGATGAGCTGGCAGCTGAGAACCTCTACACCGCGCCCTCGAACCTCGAGGAAAAAGAACCGCCTCACCTGAAAAGCAGGGAATGAGTCTTCAAAACAGAGACTCAGCAAGGATCCTGCGGAACCCCAACTGTAAACAACGGCGGTAGCGGAAAGGAAGGCTACAAGAGCAACCGCAACAGCAGGAACAGTAAACCCGGTGGCCGGTCGAAGCCCGGCGCTACAACTACTCCTACTGTACCAGAAACACACCCCGATCTCGCAGCCGAGGCTACCGAACTGCACTAGTACCGCTTACCGAAGTAAAAACCCACGGCAACCATGCCGTAGAGGCCTGTCCCCCGGACACAGCCGACCTGGACACGTTGTCCAAGGTGCAACCCCGACCATCCGATCGCGGGTACCGCACAACAAGACGCAACCTCGGTAGAGCCACTAGCACTAGTTTGACGGCGCGAAAACCAACACATGCGCCACGGCAAAACAACCGAAACTCAACGGTCGACACGACCGAAACCCGAAGGTCAAAGTCACGAAAACTGACAGTCTGTCACTCCCAACTCGACAGGAGTACCTCCCACTAGAAGCACAGTCGGTAGCGTCCCCTGACGACTTACACCGCACCGCAGGTGAACTGCCTGACGTGGTAGCGCCTACCAAAGGCACGGACACCACATAAGTAACCACAAACAAGTGACTAGCTGGGGTCACGCCCGTCGACGTGGGTCCAACCGCCCCCAACCACGTGTGCACACACAGACCATGCGTCCCAGGTCTGGCCTCTAATTGGTTTTCCCCTCAGCCGGACTCTGGCTGCAAGACGTGGGGCCCGACGGAAACAAGTCTAAAAACCGTCTCTAAGGGTAAGCCCGTACACCACTCCCTGGTGCGACCGGTACCGCGTACTGGTAGGCTACGACTAGTGGAGGGTCACTAAAGGAGTAGACTCTCGAGTCAACGGAAAATAACATCCGAATCCGACGACGTACGGGGACCATCCCACGTACCAGCACCGTCGCACGGCGACCACAGTCGGAGAAGAAACGGGACTCACAGTCCACGGTCACGCATGCACCCTGCGCGAGAGTCGAGGAAACTCAAGTGGCGCTAAGCCACTGGGCTCTGGGTAGTCCTCTAGACGCACTACAGCCAACGGTCCTTGAGTCAGAAGACTCGAGGTCAAGACCATTGTACGCAGCAGCACAAGGCCATCAATCTAGTCCAATTTCTAAGTCTAAAACCACGGCGCGCGGGGAACCCTCGCCGCACTCACACCGACGCACGATGTCACAAGTCGAGATCACGGAAACCTGGGACAACACCGTATCGTGACGCCTGCCCCCGACGAACTGCACGGCATCCGTCGGGCCACGGGTTGGCAGGTGGATCGAGACCTACACGCTCGGGACTCGAACCGGTCAAAACGGAAACGCCGGCTAGACCAGTCCCTTGGGCGGTCCACGCTGGGCCGCTCAGGGACGTACGGTCAGGAAGGGGCCGCACCAGGGGATATACGGCCAACAGCAGGCCGTTCTTCTCCTGGGTTAAACGAGGCACAAGCGGCTGGTCCCCAGCCGCACCAAGGTCGAATGGCTGACCTTCAGCCGCAACTGGGGGATGAACGGTCCAACACGGTTGTTCGTCCTCCAACGGGGAACACATGTGCGGCTAGCCCCAAGCTGCGCGAGGGAAGGGGCGGCTAGGACCTCACCGCGCAAGGCTTGTGCAGTCAACCTTTGGCCGCACAACAGCCCACGGCACCAGGGGATGTACGGCCATCTCATAGCCGTACAAAGGGTTATGCGGCCAGACCCTAGCCGCACAGCCCAGCGACGGTCAAAACTGGAGGGAAAGGACGGCTCGACCCTGGCCGCACCTAGGTTATGCGGTCGCACGATAGACCGCATAACCCTCACTGCGCGCCAAGCCGAACGCTGCGCGCCGAGCAGATGAACGGTCAAGACGGGGCCGCCCATCGGGATGGACGGTCCTGGTTCAACCGCCTAACCATCACGGCGAGCAAACCGGGAGGTTGGCCCAATGGTGACCTTTCCACGCCCCGTTCATTCCGAAACGAAGGGGATACAACCACAACCACCCTGGAAATCACATGGACTCCGACCGGAGTCAAAACGACGCACGAATCGCGAGAAACGAGCGATTCTTCTGAAGTTACCCAAAAAGGGTTACCGAGCTTCCCGGAGCTCTACCGGTCCAACGGGACCATCAATCGAGACGAAATTAGAGGGAAAAGAACGCTCTCGCCCCAAGGAATCCGTTGACAGTAACCGATCTGGAAACCGTCGCCGTTTCCCGATCGACCCTACGAAACCCACAAAACCACAGTTTCTCTAGAACAGACCCAAACACAGCCATTTCCACACCGAACGACGTGCAATGGCAGGGAAAATGAGCAGAACGCAGCAGTGTTCCGTCACCCTACCTCCACCGAAGAAACCATGCGCCGAAGCGACTAATCCACGCCAAAAATCACCCGGAACGCGAACGACGTCATCTCAGAATCCACCGAGGGATCGCGCCCGCCTCCACCTCGATCCTCGCCCATCCTCGCCCGCATCCTCGCCCGCGCCGCCTCCACCTCGCCCCCACCTCGCTCCGTCGGCCGCTGGAGAAGAGAGGGGAGGAAGAGAGCGTGAGAGAAGAGAGAGAGTGAGAATGAGAGAATGAGAGGGAAGAGAGAGAAAGGGAGTTTATATAGGAAAATCCGGATTTTCGGAAAAATCCCCAAAAATAGAAAATCACACCCTCGCGATCCTCGGAACGCACCGATCGCAACGGTACCACATTCGCCTAGGTGAACGGCCCGATTCACCCGCAACGAGGTTCCGAAGGAATTACCGAAACACACACCGGGAATCGGAAAACACACGCGGAAAAGCCGCGGAACGCTTCCGGGCCTCCGAAACAGCTCCGGATCGCGCCGTTCCGAACGCGAAAGATGTCCGAAACGAAATTTCGGACACAACAGAGTCGGACACTCCGAGAAACCAGATCCAGGACCCACGAAGAAGGATCCAAAATACCCGGGGCATTACACTTGTCTTGCATATCTTCTCATCTGTGCACCAATGTCCGTGCATTCTTTGCATCAGGGTGCTTGAAGTTGGTGCAGTTTTCATCTCGGTGCATATCAACGTCGGTGTAGTCCTTCTTCTGGGAAGGCTTGTTAGAGTTGGTGCATTGTTTTGTCCCGTGCAATAATGCCTGTGCAGTTTTGCATTGGGTTGCATAAGGTCGGTGCAACCCTTGTTGATGCACGCACGTAGGTCTGTGCATTGCTATGGAGTTTGTGCATATCTTGCCATACGGTATGTGCATGTGTCTAAGTCACTAGCTTTAAAGTTAGTGCATGTCGATTAGTTAGAGTCTGTGCTTGACTTTCTATATGATACGTAAAGTCTGTGCATGACCTTAGTCAATGTAGTCTCCACTAATATCCTCTCTTGCTTGGTAGGGTTGTCACCTGGTCGAGCATGTGTTGAGCAAACCCAAAACCAGTGAGGTTACTCCACGTGGAAGTCAATGTACCAGGTTTAAGGGCTCGTGATCCGAGGCAAGGAACAGAAAGGATGATCCTGACACGTGGAACCAAAAAGTGCTCAGATCTTTGAAAAGAACTGGGTGGGAATTGTGTTAGCCACGCGCTATCATCTAGCTATAAAAGGAGGTTGAAGACTGCAAGAGAAAGTAGCTGAAGATTTAAAAAAAAGAGAGAGAGCATCTGAAGCCACTGCGTGTGCAAGAATTTCCCTATTCGAGAGAAGAGCCTACCTAAAGATGGAAGTGACTGAGTGATCATTTTTGAGCCTGAAAGTCTGCTTCTCTGGAAACTACATTCTCGTTGTCTTTGAGTGATTGGTTTCTTTTTACTCTTTTGTTTTTCGAGTTGTTTCATTCATTTCTCTATACTGTGTTGTTACCCTCTGAGTGGTCTTAGAGGAAGGGAGATTGGTTCTCCAGTTGCTAGTGTAGGGAATTCACTCGTGTGTACCCTCTGGTTTAGAGGAAGGGAGGTTGGTCCTCCGGTTCTGATCTTGCTGGGGCAAGTTCAGGTTCAGATCCTGAAGGTCGCAGGATCAGTGTTGAGGGATTTGTTCCCTTGTGGCAAGCTGTAAGGCAGCGTGATGGGAATCGACGCCGAGCATGTATATTTTATTTTGCATTTATGTCCTTTAGTTTATTTTTATATCCATGGGAAAGTATATGTGCAATTGTAAGGCTTTGTAAGCCAATGTGTCATTCCCTTGAATTGTGTGGGTTTTTATGCAAATGTGCAGTAGGTCCAGCTAGGGGGCCCTCAGCCCTTTCCCATTGGTCCATGTCATCCTTGTGGGGCTGGTCAACCCTCCTAGGTCGCATCTAGAAGCCTTGACTAGTCAATTGTCCACATGGGGGACAATGGGACCAAAAAGTCCAACTTGGAGGCCATGGTCAAGGGGGCGCCCAAACCCACTAGGATTAGTTTAATTTTATTTTTTTTGACCACTTTAGGAACTCCCTAATATGTCCTTCCAAACCCCAGATCTATGGGCATTTAGTATCTTTTTACATTTATTATATATAGCTTGTAATTTCCATTTGTTTGAATTAATGAGAAGAAAAAATTTGAACTGCCAAGAGCTCCCTTGTGAGAATTTCGACCCCCCTCTCTCTCCCTCTGGTTTTCATCTTCCCCAACCCCATTTCTAGAGTGGTATCCCTTCTATCATCTTTTCTTCACCTCCGGTAATCGTCTCTGCCGCCGCCGCCGCTGCCGTTCGTGCCGCCATCGAGCCGCCGCGAAGCTATCGTCGGAGTTTTGTCCATTCAGGACAGTAGCTGCTTCCACGAATTTCTTCTATCAGCTACAACATCTTCTTGAGCTGGGATTTTGAGGGTGTGTTCCAGAGGTCCCCTCCAGCTCTCAAAAAAATTGGTTTGGTCTCCAGATCCCGAAATATATTTTTCAATTTTCGTTCCCCATGTCATTCCAGATCTGGCTGCTTTCAGTCCAGATCCACTTCCACCCTGAGTTTCTAGTCTTCGGACCTCTTCTTGATTTTTTCAGGAGCTCCTAAATTTACTGAGAGTTCTGTCCACCTTCCTCTCTACCTCAAATTTTTTGTGGAATTTCTAAAGCTCATTTCATATTTTTAGAAATTCCCTTTCCGATCC
Organism: Amorphophallus konjac; assembly: GCA_022559845.1. Classification (NCBI taxonomy): domain Eukaryota; kingdom Viridiplantae; phylum Streptophyta; class Magnoliopsida; order Alismatales; family Araceae; genus Amorphophallus; species Amorphophallus konjac. The sequence continues at coordinate 90,959,412 of CM040118.1, forward strand.
ATCTACAGTTCTGTCAGTCTGTTTCCAGATCCGACCACCAGTCAGTGAAATTTTCATAGAAAATCGTATCCTCCACCAATCCCTCCACAAAAACTATTTCCGTTTTCCTCTATTTCCCCTACACAATGTTTATGAAAAGCTCAGGAGCTGAATCGGACGTCTACCTCACGGTCAAAGGCAACTCTCAGGAAAACTCCTTACTGTTCTGAGAGTTCGGGTACTGTAAAACAGTAGATTCAAAAATAGTTAAAGCCCTGATCCGTGAAGATCCAGCTACTCTCTCCAGTCCTATCTTGAAGGATTTCGAGAGAGCTTTCCAACGGTACCTCCTGATCATCGATCCGACATCGGGATTGGTCGCAACGAGCGATCTTGCCGGGTCGCGCGTCTGAAAATAGCAAGCGCAGGTCCGTGGCCGGTTATTCCGGCGGGTGTCGATCGGAGCCGCCCGGCCTCCGACCGGCGTTCTAGCCCGCCGCCACCCCAGGGAGCGCTCCTCCAGGCGTCCCCCACTACAGCGGTGCCACCTGGTCCCACACGGTCCCTCCGGCCAGCACGTGGGCCCCACAGTCACGAGTTCGTGTGCCGCTGAAGCTACGCGAGAAGCCGCCCGTCAACCCGAAATCGGTCCTCCCGAGCCCACTTGTGTAGCCCTTTACCTCCCTGCGTGGAGTGGGCAGAAATATTCACTTCTGTAATTATTGTGTATTAACTGTCCGGGAGTACGAGTTCGGCCGGGTCCGTCTTCCCCACGCCGAGAGCGTAGAGGTATCGTATTCGCTCCTACACTTGGCATTTGCTTTATTTCATATATATTTGTTTATGCCGCTGCTAGAGAGCATATTTTAGGTCTGTTAGCTCGCTATATTATCATTCACCGCTGCTGCGAGAGAGAGTGTGACCGTCCCGTGACCCGATCCGGGCAAGAGAGAGAGCCGACCACCCTAGCTCATTGCCGATTTCTCAACCGCGCACATCCGACGCTTCCCTCGCTAAGGGGCTATCGCGAGCTCGTCTAGAGTCTTAGGTTTGCATTCCTAATTCGAGTCGAGTCCGTGGTCCGTCCCGCATCACAGCGGATGTCAACAGACTGAGTCTGCGGTGATTTTTATTGCTTAGTGCAAGGAAGCCTTACTCCTGTGGAGTAAGGGGTGGACGTAGATTACAGATCGCAATTGAACCACCTTAAAAACTCTCTGCCTCTTCTGTGTGGTTTGATTGTCTGATCTCTTGTGTAGTGTGTTTGGCTAATCTCTCGTTGCGTATTAAGCTCATAAGCTGTTTGTTCACTGTTCCATATCGGCCTCCTCACGCTAAGCTTTTGCTGGTTTGTATATTCCATGGCTTGATTAGGAAGTCTCTTTTCTTGAGACCAGGAACTCTTAGCTTATAATTCAAATTAGCTTGTATTTGGACGTGATCTATTCATCCCCCCCCCCTTCTAGCTCACATTCCGCGTGCTATCAGAGAGAAGGAGCGGCGGCCCGAAAGGGCGCTGTAGAGTTGGAGTGGGGATAATGATGACACACGCGCTTGATGAGAAGACGGGAAGGACACAGAAGAAGAGAGAATTGGACTGCAGTGGGATATTACTCTCCACGGGTTTTAACGAGAATTGAAATGGGGATGGGCGATGCTAAAATTACAATGCAAAAATTAAACGGCCATGGCGGGATGTGACTCGCCTCAGGCCTCGGGGGGATGGGAATGATGCAGAATTTAAATTGCAAAAATGAAATTATGAAAATTAAACGGCCATGGTGGGAAGTGACTCACCGCGGGCCTCGGAGGGATGGGAATGGTGCAGAATTTAAATTACAGAAATGAAATTGCATAAATTAAACGGCCATGGCGGGAAGTGACTCACCGCGGACCTCGGGGGGATGGGAATGGTGCAGAATTTAAATGAACCACCGTGGGAAATGACTCTCCGCGAGGGATTATGCAGGAATACCACCGCCGGAAATGACTCTCCGCGCGGGTTAGAAATATGAGAATCGTCGTGGGAAATGACTCTCCGCGCTGGTTTTAACAGAAATGACAGAGATGAAATGGAGAACCGCTGTGAGAAGTGACTATCCGCGGGTTTTAATGGGGGATGAGAACAAAAGAAATAGAAGAGTGCGTGCGTGGTGGTGGTGTGATCGTCAGGGGCTGAGGGCCCCAAAATAAAAGGAAAGTGATCGCCAGGGGTTGAAGATCCCAAAAATGAGAAGGGTGATCGTGTTTACCTCAAAAGAGGGAAGTGGTGTGCATTGCTTCTTCCACTCCCTTCGGTCGGCCAAAGAAGAGGGCCTTATGGTTGGTTACCCTTGCAAGAAAAGAAACAAACACCAAAATAAATCAGAAATAAAGTAGTGTAGTATCAATCCCTTGTGACAAAAGCAATGAAATTATGAGCAGACACACACCTGGCTGGTGTTGTTTTAAACCCCTCTCAGACACGAGTGGGTGGAAAAGATGCTAATGATGGGTGAAATAGTGTGCAAATGTGCGTGAAAACAAAGCCCTCTTAAGAAGAGAGATGCCGGACAAAGAGATGATGCATGCAACAAAAATGACAAGGGAAAGCAGAGAGAAAGAATGGCTTATTGGAGTGCCGATGGGGGGCTTCGGGTAGAACTTCGGCAGCGTGAGGACGGCGTAGAAGCACGATGGGGCGGAACGACCTCCTTTCGAGCGTACGAGCACACGAAAATTCGACAGAGCCTCCCCTTAAGAACCCTCGAGCTCACAAGCAATTCCGACAGAGTACTCCCTCCCTCTTAACATTATGAAGCCCCTGGTTTCGAGGGAGGGGGTGCTCTATTTATCGGGAAAAATTTTATTTACGCGTCTTGGGTCTGGGACGCGTTCATGTGGACGCGTCCCTATCCCAAGACGCCTCAATTAATTTAAAAATATTTTATTATCTTTTTTATTATATTTAAATCAAAGGACAAGTCTTAGAGATAGGACGCGTTCAATTAACGCATCCGTGACCAAGGACGTGGCAAAAAATTTCCACTAAAATGGCACCAAAAGTCGTCGACAACGGAGAAAGCGATTGATTTCGGCGCCTACCCGTGACTTTTGAAAGACACGTCTGGTCAGCAAGACGTCTATGTTTAGATTTATTTGAAACGTCAAACTGAATGGCGGGAGTGGCGCCGCCCGCGTGCTGCACGAGGCTCTCAAGAAGGCGTCGTGGGTTCCTGACGCCTTTAAAGAAGGCGTCGGGGTCCTCTGCCACGTTTAAAATGCTTTTCGGAAAAATTCAAAAAAACTGTGAAATAATCTAGAAAAATTGGAAATCATTAAATCATTAAATAACAGAAATAATCTACTAAAAACATTTTATATGCCACGTCTCTTTGTGCATATACGTGCCTCTGCATTATTTTTTTCTTTTCTTTGCTTCCTTCCCGAGCTTCTAGTAGGTAGGATGTCTTTCTTTCTATTCTCCTAGTAGGTAGGAGGAACCACTTTCATTTCTTTTTACCACACATGGTGATCCGACTACTACCACGATGGCCACCAGCCCGAAGCTCGGTCTAACCCATGAGTGTGGCCCCAGACACTCCCAACCATCAGAGGTCTAATGTGTCTTTCCTTTGCTTTCCCATGAACGTGATTTTTTTCTCATGACCTCGCATTGGGACTTGACCAATTCTATGGTCATGGTGCCGAGGAGGTGAGAGACATGGGCCTTAGCCCTAGGTTATATATCCTGCCATATCTATTTACTGCCGCTCTTTTTTGAATGGGAGATGCACATTATAGCCTTCAAGCAAGGGTCTCGGGTGAACACAACCCTCCGTGAGTGGGACTCCGGATCCTTGCTATCACGCCATGAGATATAAGTACAACAGAAGATAATCGGGAACGTGACCAACTGGCTAGTACGCCACATGCGAGCAATAAAATCAGAGCGCTAACACATCCACACATAAAAGGGAATGCACAAGATAATATACTCAAAACTTCACTTTATTGAATAATATTCAAGTACAACGATAATTGACTCATTTTACAAGACTCAAATAAAGAAAAAATTACATAGACTCGACTTGACTCATAACTCTACTAGATCTTCTCTCGATCTTTAATCACTCTTGCACTCATCATTTGACTAGTCCGAATCCCCACTAGAATTTCCTGAAAAGATTAGAAAAGTAGGGAATGAGCACACTTGTCCAGAAGGTATCTTCGTATCAACATAAAGGTAATGTTTAAGTAATTAGCATTTTAGCTCTATAAAATAAGAATAAATACATGCGAGTGAAACCAAAGTAACAAGGCAAGTCACAAGACATGACTATGAAGATATGAGATGTTATATAGAGATTGAGAAGATATTCATTCCGGATTGTATAGTGGCCTTTCATGTATCAACAATGTACTAGCATGTATCGAGAATATACTTTTCATAACCATGAGAGTTATGCACTAGAAAGTCATGTAATCAAGAATGTATATTTCATGTAGAGTCTAGTGGTTTTCACTCGTCTATAAAAACAAGTACTCCCAGCGTAATGCGACGCCGGTATCATCGTACCCCATGGTTTTTAGCACGTTTCCGACAATCGGCCGAGGGTGCTAGCATGGAGCCCTTGGACACAATCAGTGCCCGAACTGCATCTTCAAGTTATAAATCAAGCTATTTCCACGAGAAATATGAATAAAGTAGGCCAATAATATACAATTCAACTATAAGCTTATGATACTCAATACCAAGGTATGAATGCTTTAATTATGAATATGAGAATTCAAGGACTGATTTAAAACAAGGTCATGCCACGGAAAGAATCTGGTAGCATAACGATATATTCCTCAATTTTCATAATTCATTAGATAGCTTCAGAATAAGGTGTTAAGTTCTAGACAATCAATAGATCATCTAGGATCATAGAAAAATCAACCCTTGGGTCAAACCCCTGGTTAAGAACACTTGAGACAGTTGCGGTCATGACTGGACCGTTTAGTGTAAATAGCCATCGTTTACTAGACCATTTATACACTGTAGCAGGTCAGTACAGGACCATTTATTGACAGAGTTGACGCAATGAGTGAACTGGAACCATGCGGTAATGGAAGGGACGCTCGGCGTCATTTGGTCGTCAAAGGAATGGCCGCTACTCGACTCTGGCGATCTTCATAGGGCCGCTAGTGATCGGAACATAAGAAACACCTGTAAAAGTGCTTTCTAGACAATTGGGTTTTAAGGGTACAACCAGCTCAGCATTCTAGTGGGAATCCCAAGCTCACAGAGACTTACGGAGGCCTTAAAATAAGATCACCTAGTCCGTTGGAAGGAATATCCAACGGAGAGGATCATAAGTGCAAGATTGTGTGCTTATAAGTGCAAAGTGTATCTAATGGCTAAGCACCGGGGTACGCACCATGTACTTAAGAAAAGACTATAGATGAGAAAGGATCGTTGTAAAACAGCGATCAAATCAAAAGTTAAACAAGTCCTTGAAGTATGTAAAATATGATCATTAGTACAATAATATAAGTTTTGGCATGAAATTAACATAAGTTTAAAATAAGCATATAAACCATGTAAGACATGCAATCTGTCAGGGATAATGCCCAATATAACCAATATTACGAATATGAAGTCAAAACTAGGAATAATACCTAATTAACTAGGCTTAACATATGTTTAATAAGGTCAATTTGCATTCTTTTTGGAGTTGACAGATTACAGAGTTTAGCGGTCAGGTAAGGACCGCATGCAGGTGTTTAGCGGTTTATCGCATGGCTGCTATATCCATATGGCGGTCTAATAGAGACCGTTTATTCCCTGTAGCAGACAGAAGTAAAACCGAGGTACAAGGCTAATTTCTAGGAGAATTCATGCATAAAACTTATGAGGACTAGAAGGGTAAAGCATGCTAACATGTTTTTAATGACTAGGATGCATGATTGGACATGAATTAAACAAGAATTATTATCTTTGGTTAAGGGGTATAAGGATAACATGCTGTAAGGATCATGCATGCGCAGTCATAGAAAAACATGAAATATCACCAGTAGAAAGCATGAAACAGAATGAAACCATAGGGATTTTATTCCTAACATGTTGCTTTAGCATTTTCATGAGATAACCTACCTTTGATTTGATCCCTAGACTTCGGATTTCTGACTGGAAGTAAACCCCAGTTCCTGCACGTCCTGTGCCAAACCAGCAACTTCTCTCACCGCTATCTTTCGATTCACTTGACCTAAATACGTGAAAATTGGAGGGTGTGTAAAAGATAGAAAGGGGAACAAAAAGTTTTAAATCCACAACGTAAACTAACCTCGTTTAGGGCTTCTACTCTCTTGTTGATGTGACACGACCTCGGACCTAATGCAAGCAAGCACATTCGCATTCAAAACGGGCCAAATTGGGCCACCGCTCTATCGTCACTCACCCAAGCCCGGGGTGACTTTGCAATGCCAAGGGGAGGATGTGGGGTTGGGTCCTTGCTGGTAGAGGGCCAGCAAGGCCAAGACTTGATTCCTAAAGGGTGGGGATGCCCAAATCAAGGGGGCCGACAAAGTGCCAAAGGCACCGGTTGTAATATTCCCACGGTGATCACTCAAGTTTATAGGGCTTGAGGATCGGGCTCTCACTCGTATAACCAGCGGAATTAGAACTAATATTGAAAGACAAGCACTAAGTGGAGAGAAGGTTTGAGCACTTACTCGACCGGATTGAAGAAACCGGTCCCGTTCGGAGACGAGGGCGAGCGGGGAGGCGAGTGGATCCCCACACGCCGCGGCGGTGTCGCTTGACCTGCCCAAATAAGTTACAACACTACACCTCACGTAGGAGGGGGATCTTGGGGTGGGGGTTAATAGAAATTACAATCAATACTACCTCCACACAGGGAGGGACCTTCAGCCGGTCAAGCAGGGTGGGGAAACTAAAGCAAAGAACGAGGAATAAGGGTGGACGCCGAATCTGCTTGCTGTCTGCGAGCCGGGATAGAGAGTCGGTGTTGCTGCTGTAGATCTTGATCAAGAATTTTGTTGATGACGAAACCAGAGGGAAAACCTTCGTAGCTGGAAGGGAAATGCCTCAGAATTTTCTTAATTTCTTCTGGAGTCGCTGCTGGTCGGGGCAGGAGCTTGCACAGGGCCTCTGTTTCTCGGACTAGCAGGGGCAGGTCACCAACAGTAGGATGCAGAGGCTGTCCTGGCCACTCCCGAACTTCAAATTTGATGCCGTCAGTGCCGTTAGAACCGTGGGTGAGTCCTCTTTGCAGCAAAAGAAACAGGGATACCAGAAGAGGTTGGAGACAATCTGTGGAACTAGAAGAGTGAGGAGGGGTCGGTGCAGACTGTAGAAGGCAAAATCACGCGTTAGGGGGATAAAATTGGTAACTTCTGCTCCCGGATGCTGAATGAACTTTCGCTTCTTGAATCTAAAACTAGACAGGCCAAAGAGGAACTTTGAAGAAGAACTTGAAGACTGATTCCTTCAGGGTCCGTCGTGGCAGAGCTTCTAAACTGGTTCAGGTCCTTAGCTGAGGCAGAACCGTGTAGCTGTGGAAGAATGGACCTCCAGGATGGCTCGGAGATTGTAATAAGACGAAACCACTTCGGTTACGAAGGCGACTGGCAGACGCTTCCGACAATGGCTCTTGGGTCTTCAAACTCGTCCGGAGGTGATCGTGGTGGCCGCTGCAAGCTGCTGCTCTGCTGTAGATCTTTAGTTGAGAGCTGTAGGTTGATGATGATGGGGGGGAATGGGGTATATGGGAGGGGAAATGGGGGTGGATGAGTGTGGGGAAAGCCCGGGTTGTGAGGGGGTCTAGGAGGGGGTGTTCTAAGGTGGGGGAAGGGAAGAATGGGGTCTGGAAGGGGGTCTAACAGGTGGTGGGAGGAGGAGCTACGAATTTGGGAAGGTGGGTGAGAGGAGAAAGTGAGGGGGGGCACAAGTGAGTGGAGGGAAGGGTGGATTTCAAATTTGAAATGGCCTTGGAAGTTGTGGGGTTGTGTGGGGAAGGGGTTGATTGTGTTGGAATGGGGAAAGTGGTGTTGGAATGTGGAAGATGGTGTTGGAATGGTGAGGGATCTTCTTGGGACTAGGGGGTGGAGTAATGGAGGCCATGGGGCAGTGGAGGGCTTTAATGATGGTAGGTGGGGGTTGAGGTGGTTGGGAAGGGAGGAGAGAGAAGAAAATTCGAAATTGGGTGTTGAGGAGAGAGAAAGTGGAGTGAAAAAGAGGGATTAGGAGAGGGAAGGGTGGGGAATCTCTCCCCTAGGGTTTCTCACCCAAAAAATGTTAGAATCACTCCACTAAACTAAGCTTTGGATACTCAAATGGCATTTTTCATTGATTCATTCATTAAGTTGAAATGGGGGGAATGTGGTCCTATATATAGGAAACCCACATTTCTACAAAAGTCCCTTACAAAAGACTCAATAATAAATAACCGAAGGGGTAGGGGGGGCTCATGGGCCAAGCCCGAAGAATTGGGCCCAATAGCACATTACACAATCTAATGACACTCAAACTTAGGAAAATAAATGCAAGACCTAGGAACTTGACTCAAATGAAAAGGGAAAATACATCAAATGACTCAAATAAAATTACATAGGACTCAAAATTAAATGACTAAACCATGCCGGATGCAACCGGGGTGAGGAGACGAATGGTAAACGTGGGCATGCGAGGTGATGTCTCCATCATACTCCCGGGGTGCGGAGAACTCGACTCTGTCGAGTAAGTGTCCTTCCCTCCTTGGAGGGTGTAGAAGTGGTACCGCCCTCAAGTCCACCGAACGAGACCGATCCATCCACCTGCCGAGATAGCGCTCATATACCTTGCTCCGAGTGGTAGTGACTTGTTCATCCAATATTTGTTCAATTTGTTCACGCTGGGCTCTCTTGGCTGGTGGTTTATCATCATGGGTGGGTGCTCTCTCAAGGGAAGAAGTAGGCTCAATCTCCTCACTAGGTACCACCGTGGGTCCCTTATATGGCACTAGGTCGGCAACATTGAATGTGGGACTTATTCCATACTCCTCATGGAGATCTAACTCGTTGGCATTTGCACATATGCGTCTCAAGACCTGGAAGGGACCAGCCCCACGTGGCCTCAGTTTAGAGTTGGCTCCCGGGGAGAGCCTCTCCATCCTTACCATCACAAGGTCACCCACTTGGAATTCTTGGTGATGCCGATGAGAGTCGGCCAGCCTTTTATAAGCCTCATTCTTTTTGTTGATGTGCTTGCAAAGGTTTTCATGCAATTTTGTGAATGCTATCCTTTTAGTGATTATGGGTGGACCTGGACAACCATAGATGGACCTATCCTGCCATGATGCCAGATGGACCATGATGAACCTTGGTGGGCCGGTGCAACCATTTGTGGACCTATCATGCAATGTTGTCATGTAGACTTTGGTGGGCCTAGGTGGGCCGGGGCAACCATAGGTGAACCTATCATGTAAAGTGGTGATGAATGTGGGGGGGCCCGGACATCCGTAGATGCTTTTGACATGCTTAAGATCCATGATGAATGAAGGAGGACCATGACATCTGAATGTGGCTCACTCATGCTTTCTACTTGACATGTGAGTGATATGAATGAATGGACCCAACATAGTGTTCATGCCAAGGGGTGTGGAAAGCATAGACACATGCATGCTTTTCCCAAAAGTGACTTCCATGTGTATAGGTGTGGGACAACCTTTGAACTCCCATTGGAAAGGATCGAATGGATCTAAGAAGGTGGTCATCATGGGGTGGGGCACCACCTTATTCCCTAGGGATATATGGTCCAAGGTTATGGCTCCCAAGGTGCAGCCCGGGTCATGGATGAGGTGGGTTTGGCCCAATATGGTGAGTGAGGGTAGGACAGGGTGGGTGGTTGGTAAGATGGTTGGGTCATATGAGTCCCTTGACTCCCATTGGAAGGGATCATATGGATCGTAAAATAGGTCACTTAGGGGGAGGAACTCCATGTCCTCAAGATCCTTAAAAGGTGTTAAGTCATCCTTCCCTATGATAGTTGGGCCAATGTTCTTGACAAGTGGGTCGGCCATGAGTGGAGGGATTGGCTTTCTACCCGAGATAAGAAGCTCTAAATCGAGAACAAGGTTGGGCTCATCCGGTGTAGGGAGGAAAAGAAGGAGGTCGCTAGTGTAGCAACCATTGGTGCAAACCGAGGTGATAGACCCAATGCATAGGTGTAGGAGGTTAAGGCTCCTAGGTTGTTCGACCATAGGAGTCAACATGCTAGTGAACTCAATTTGCCATGCTAAGCCCCTAAGAAAATCCTCTAAGGTCTCCACTTGATAGGATGCTTGGATTGTGGTGTGATAGGAGAAGATGGGCACTAGGGGAAAATTTTGTTCTATGGGAGGGCAAACATGGGTCGAGGTCTCTCTAATTAGGCTCTTCCTTAGCCACCTAACAAGGGACTCTTCTAAGATGAATTCGGCCTTATCTAGAGGGGGTGGTGTAGGGTGAAGATCCTTGTGTGAGACTTCCTCTTCAATTGGGACATGGGTGCTCTCTATGGAGGGGATAGGTTCCCGAGGGATATTTGTCTTCATGTGGCAAAGCGGGTGGACTACTTCTTCCAAAACTAATGGAGTGGGAAGGTTCTTTGATGGTGGGGTGATGATGGCCGGAGTATGGTGCACCCGGGGTGGTGAACGAGGGTGGGATTCCCGCGGGTGGGAGAATAAAAGGTTGTTGAATTTAAAGGTTCCCGAAAGGTGTGGCGGACGCACAAGGCAAGTCCGACGTGTTGGGTCGATGTTGGCATTCCTTTCATCTAACCATTTCTTACCTAGGATTATACATGGACCTGCCAATGTTCCCTTTTGACACCAAGCCCCATCCAAATACTTAATCTTCCCGAACCATTTATGGAATTCAATAAAGACTTGGTCTCCATTGTGCACAATTTGTCCGGTCCTACTAAGAGAGGTAACGATATCGGGGGACACCCAATTTTCAGATTCTAGGTCAATGAAATCAATTTCTACGGGCTTTCCATTAGGTAAGCATGCATGGGATATGATTGGGAGAGGAGCCATGTGACCCAAGACTCAATGTTAACAATGATGGGTTGACAATGCACGGTTCGGACAAGAATGCAAGCATGCCCTAGGACTTGACTTGTAGAGACAAGTCAAAGACTGGCTCTGATACCACTTGATGTGACACGACCTCGGACCTAATGCAAGCAAGCACAATCGCATTCAAAACGGGCCAAATTGGGCCACCGCTCTATCGTCACTCACCCAAGCCCGGGGTGACTTTGCAATGCCAAGGGGAGGATGTGGGGTTGGGTCCTTACTGGTAGAGGGCCAGCAAGGCCAAGACTTGATTCCAAAGGGTGGGGATGCCCAAATCAAGGGGGCCGACAAAGTGCCAAAGGCACCGGTTGTAATATTCCCACGGTGATCACTCAAGTTTATGGGCTTGAGGATCGGGCTCTCACTCGCATAACCAGTGGAATTAGAACTAATATTAAAATACAAGCACTAAGTGGAGAGAAGGTTTGAGCACTTACTCGACCGGATTGAAGAAACCGGTCCCGTTCGGAGACGAGGGCGAGCAGGGAGGCGAGTGGATCCCCACACGCCCGGCGGTGTCGCTTGACCTGCCCAAATAAGTTACAACACTACACCTCACGTAGGAGGGGGATCTTGGGGTGGGGGTTAATAGAAATTATAATCAATACTACCTCCACACAGGGAGGGACCTTCAGCCGGTCAAGCAGGGTGGGGAAACTAAAGCAAAGAACGAGGAATAAGGGTGGATGCCGAATCTGCTTGCTATCTGCGAGCCGAGATAGAGAGTCGGTGTTGCTGCTGTAGATCTTGATCAGGAATTTTTTTGATGACGAAACCAGAGGGAAAACCTTCGTAGCTGGAAGGGAAATGCCTCAGAATTTTCTTAATTTCTTCTAGAGTCGCTGCTGGTCGGGGCAGGAGCTTGCACAGGGCCTCTGTTTCTCATACTAGCAGGGGCAGGTCACCAACAGTAGGATGCAGAGGCTGTCCTGGCCACTCCCGAACTCCAAATTTGATGCCGTCAGCGCCGTTAGAACCGTGGGTGAGTGCTCTTTGCAGCAAAAGAAACGGGGACACCAGAAGAGGTCGGAGACAATCTGTGGAACCAGAAGAGTGAGGAGGGGTCGGTGCAGACTGTAGAAGGCAAAACCGCGCATTCGGGAGATAAAATTGGTAACTTCTGCTCCCTGATGCTGAATGAACTTCTGCTTCTTGAATCTGAAACTAGACAGGCCAAAGAGGAACTTTGAAGAAGAACTTGAAGACTGATTCCTTCAGGGTCCGTCGTGGCAGAGCTTCTAAACTGGTTCAGGTCCTTAGCCGAGGCAGAACCGTGCAGCTGTGGAAGAATGAACTTCCAGGATGGCTCGGAGATCGTAATAAGATGAAACCACTTCGGTTGCGAAGGCGACTGGCAGACGCTTCCGACAATGGCTCTTGGGTCTTCAAACGCGTCTGGAGGTGATCGTGGTGGCCGCTGCAAGCTGCTACTCTGCTGTAGATCTTCAGTTGAGAGCTATAGGTTGATGATGATGGGGGGGAATGGGGTATATGGGAGGGGAAATGGGGGTGGATGAGTGTGGGGAAAGCCCGGGCTGTGAGGGGGTCTAGGAGGGGGTGTTCTAAGGTTGGGGAAGGGAAGAATGGGGTCTGGAAGGGGGTCTAATAGGTGGTGGGAGGAGGAGCTACGAATTTGGGAAGGTGGGTGAGAGGAGAAAGTGAGGGGGGGCACAAGTGAGTGGAGGGAAGGGTGGATTTCAAATTTGAAATGGCCTTGGAAGTTGTGGGGTTATGTGGGGAAGGGGTTGATTGTGTTGGAATGGGGAAAGTGGTGTTGGAATGTGGAAGATGGTGTTGGAATGGTGAGGGATCTTCTTGGGACTAGGGGGGTGGAGTAATGGAGGCCATGGGGAAGTGGAGGGCTTTAATGATGGTAGGTGGGGGTTGAGGTGGTTGGGAAGGGAGGAGAGAGAAGAAAATTCAAAATTGGGTGTTGAGGAGAGAGAAAGTGGAGTGAAAAAGAGGGATTAGGAGAGGGAAGGGTGGGGAATCTCTCCCCTAGGGTTTCTCACCAAAAAATTTGTTAGAATCACTCCACTAAACTAAGATTTGGATACTCAAATGGCATTTTTCATTGATTCATTCATTAAGTTGAAATGGGGGGAATGTGGTCCTATATATAGGAAACCCACATTTCTACAAAAGTCCCTTACAAAAGACTCAATAACAAATAACCGAAGGGGTAGGGGGGCTCATGGGCCAAGCCCGAAGAATTGGGCCCAATAGCACATTACACAATCTAATGACACTCAAACTTAGGAAAATAAATGTAAGACCTAGGAACTTGACTCAAATAAAAGGGAAAATACATCAAATGACTCAAATAAAATTACATAGGACTTAAAATTAAATGACTAAACCATGCCGGATGCAACCAGGGTGAGGAGACGAATGGTAAACGTGGGCATGGGAGGTGATGTCTCCATCACTTGTTCTTCACAAGGCCGGTACACTGGTTCCTGCATAGCTTACAGCGAAAAAGCAACTTTAGGGCCTTGTATTTTCTGAAAGACTCATCCTCCGAGCATGAAAATTTGAGAAAAGTCAGACCATAGTAAGAGGAACAAAATCCTTAAAAGGTCTAACCTGAGTCAGAGCCTCCTTACCTTTAAAAAATGCAATCCAACATTAGGGTTCGTATGGGTCAAAGTTAGGGTCTATTTAAAGGGTTTTGAGTTAGGGCTGAGGATTTGATCGAACTTAGAGTCCTAATTATGGGTAGGATCGATCCTCAAGAGATCTAGACATGTTTTCATGTCTACACACTTCGATCCATGGGGATTTGGATGCCAAAGATCCAAGCTTTTCACATTTCTTCCATTCATAGAATCTGTAGGGTTTGGCGGTCATAGAGGGACCGCTAGGGTTGATTGGCAGTCACGCGATAGACCGCCAATAGGCCTTTTTCCAAAATTTTTGGATTTTCACATTTTATCCCCAATTTATCCCTTATTTGGTGTATATGTCCTATCTTAAATATGTAAATTACTCAATTCACGTTTCTATTAATCGGCTTGGGTCTAAAGGTCTTGAAATTGGGTCTTTGGGCTTATTTGAGTTGCGCTTAACCCTTTGTTTAATATAGGGCCTTTAAATGGACTTAAATAAATCCCTAATTCCTTCTTAATAGCACATTAAGCCTTTTAATTGCTTAGTAACTAGATTTCATCTCAGAAAATTCCTAGAAAATTCTCGGGCGTTACACCCTCCCCCACTTAAAAGAATTTGGTCCCCAAATTCAATATGTGCAATTATTAAGGAGAGTGTACTTACAATTGAATAATTCTGGGAATCGTTTGCTCATTGCTTCTTCCATTTCCCATGTCGCCTCGTGTGGCCGTGATTTGCTCCACTGGACCTTGACCATGGGAATGGTTTTATTCCGAAGTTGATGGACTTCTTGTTCAATTATTTGATTGGCTTTTGCTCGTACGTCCAATCGCTTTCAATCTCCAAGTTGTCATAGCTTATAATGTGGAATGGATCGGGGACGTACCTTTTGAGCATTGAGATATGAAATACATCGTGGACTCCAGCTAATTGAGGAGGTAAGGCAATTCGGTATGCGACCTCGCCAACCCTTTCGAGAATTTCAAAGGGGTAGATAAATCTTGGAGTGAGCTTGCCTTTTATGCCGAACCTTCGAATACCTCGACCTGGAGAAACCTTGAGAAACACATGGTCTCCTACTTGGAACTCCAGATCATGCCTTCGATTATCAGCATACGATTTCTGTCTATCTTGTGCCCTATGGAGTCTTTCTCGAATGAGCTTTATCTTTCCGGTAGTATCTCGAATGATTTCTGGGCCTAGCAATTGCCTTTCTCCAACTTTATTCCGGCATATTGGTGAGTAGTAGCTTCTTCCATATAGTGCCTCGAATGGCGCTATTTGAATGCTAGCTTGGTAGCTATTATTGTAGATAAATTCCACTATAGGCAGATGATCGTGCCAACTCCCACCGAAATCGATAACACATGCCTTGAGCATATCTTCCACTACCTGATTCGTCCTTTCCGTTTGACCATCAGTTTGTTGATGGAAAGCAGTGCTGAAATTGATTCGGGTCCCCAATGAATGTTATAGACCCTTCCAGAATTGAGATGTGAATCGAGGGTCTTGATCAGAGATAATGGTTACAGGGACACCGTGTAGCTTGACGATCTCCTTCATGTATAAGGCAACCAAGATATCTACGGATCATCGGCTTTTAATAGGTAGAAAATGAGCCAATTTTTTCAAACGGTTAATGATCACCCATATACGATCATGTCCACCTCTTGTCTTCGTTAGACCCATGATGAAATCTATCCCTACGCTTTCCCACTTCCACTCAGGAATATCTAAGGGATGTAGCTTACCAGTAGGCTTTTGATGTTCTGCTTTAACTTGCTGACAAGTGAGGCAGCGAGATATAAAGTCCGCTATCTCCTTTTCATGTTGGGGCACCAAAAATTCCTTTTCAGGTCTTGGTACATTTTGGTAGCGCCAGGGTGAATAGTGTATTTTGTCTTATGAGCTTCCTCCATGATCAGCTTCTTAGTGTCGGCATGATCTGGCATACATATTCGATCTTTGAATAGTATCCTTCCATCGTCTGAGATAGAGAATTCTGGCCTTTGATCAATATTAGCCTTGATTTCCATTAGTGTGGGGTCACCTTCTCTTAATTTAACTAGATCTTTGATCAATGTAGGTTGTGACAATAATACCATTTTCTTCTTCTACATCCATATCCAGATTCAAATGAGTAAAATCCTCGATAAGACAAGTCATACCTTTCCAGAGGCTTGCTAGAGTTGCCAATGGTCTTCTGCTAAGAGCATCAGCTATGACATTTGCTTTGCCCGAATGGTACTGAATAGAGAAGTCGAAGTCCTTAAGGTACTCTTGCCATCTTCTTTGTCTCATGTTAAGTTCCTTCTGGGTGAAAAGATATTTTAGACTTTTGTGGTCCAAAAGTATAGTGAACTTCTCCCCATAAAGGTAGTGTCGCCAGATCTTTAAGGTGAAAATAACAGTAGCCAATTCTTGATTATGGACAGGGTAGTTTTCCTCATGACGTTTCAATTATCTCGAGACATAACATATCACCTTGCCATGTTGCATAAGGACACACCCTAGGACAATGCCAGATGCATCCATGTAGACTTCAAATCCACCACCTTCGACAGGTAGTGCCAAGACAGGAGCAGTGGTGAGATGTTCTTTAAGAGTTAAGAAACTCTCCTCGCAGTCTTTTGACCATATGAAGGGATTTTCTTTCTTGTGAGCCTAGTTAATGGAATGGCGATTTTGAAGAAATCCTTAATGAACTGCCAATTGTAACCAGCCAAACCGATAAAACTCCTAACTTCGGTTACGGTCGTTGGTCGGCTCCAATTCTTGACAGCTTCTACCTTTGAAGGATCCACAGCGATACCTTCTTTTGAGATAATATGGCCAAGGAAAGAGACCTCCATTAGCCAAAACTCGCACTTGTTGAGCTTTGCATAGAGTTGATGCTCTCTTATAGTTTACAGGGCTATTCTTAAATATTCTTCATATTCTTCCTTTGTTTTGGAATAGATGAGAATATCATCAATAAATACGACCACAAATCGGTCGAGATACAGCCTAAAAATATTGTTCATGAGTTGCATAGATACTGCAGGGGCATTTGTTAACCCGAATGGCATTACCACGAACTCATAATGCCCATATCTACTTCGAAAAGCAGACTTGTAGATGTCTTCATCTTTGATCCTTAGCTAATGGTAGCCCGACCGGAGGTCGATCTTGGAAAAATATTCTACCTCAAAAATTTGATCAGATAGCTCATCGATACGCAGCAACGGATATTTGTTCTTGATGGTGAGTTGATTAAGTCGCCGGTAGTCGATACATAGCTTGAGAGATCCATCTTTCTTCTTGACAAATAGAACTGGCGCACCCCAACGGGATGTGTTGGGTCGAATGAATCCCTTATCTAGTAACTCTTGAAGTTGCCTCTTCAGTTCCTTGAGTTCTGTGGGGGACATCCTGTAGGGAGCTAGTGAAACAGGTGCTGCTCCAGGAATGAGTTCAATGGAGAAATTTACTTCCCTTTCGGGCGGTAAACCGGGTAAGTCCGATGGAAAGACATCGGGGAATTCCTTGACAATAGGGATTTCTTTTATGTGAATTTCCTTGGACTCGGCGGAAGCAAGAAAAGCTTCACACCCGTGGGAAATTAGTTTGCAAGCGTGAAAATAAGAAATAATGCTAGGGAGCTTCTTATACTTGATGCTAAGGAAAGAGAAACGTGGGAGTCCTGGTTTCCAAAAATAAATTTTCCTATTACGACAATTTATGTAAGCGTCATGGTCAACAAGACAGTCTACCCTAAAATGGCATCGTAGCCTTCCATATCAAGGCATACGAGGTTTGTCGGAAGATTATGACCTTCTACAATTACCTCACTATCGAGGTAGTAGGTTGTAAGTTCTGTTCCGAGACCTAAAGGTGTTGTGATTGCTAGGTCCGATGGTTGAGGAACGGGTGAAATTGGTAAAGTTCTTGCAAAGGCTGTAGATATAAAAGAATGAGAGGCACTAGTATCGAATAGTACAAATGCAGGATGCGAATAAATTTGAACGGTACCTTCCATCAGCCCATCATCCATGGGTGCTTCATCATTGTCTAGAATAGCATTAAGACGCGCCTGCCGCTTGCATCCACCGTTAGAGGGTTGTTCCTTCATAAGGGGGCAATTGGGCATATGATGCACCCGACTTCCATAATGCAAACAAGCGCCAAGGTGCTTCCAGCATTCCTCGGCCGAGTGGCCGAATTTTGCACAGAATGAGCAAGCTGTTGTGACTTGCGTTTCCTCCTCCTTTACCTTCTTGTTCTTGTGGTTATTCCTTCCGTTCCCATTGTGGGACCTCTTCTTGTTATCTCGGGAGTTGTAAGTGATGCTGAACATTTCTTCTTTTTGTCCTCGCTTCTCGAACTTGCGTCTAGACTCCTCGCTCTTGCCCTTGTACCTTTCGACCTTTTCCAAGGTCCTTTTACATAAATGAGCTCGTTGGACCATTTCCATATAAGTGCGGATATTCTGGGGTCCGAATTGTTGAATGAAGCTAGGCCTTAAATCGTCGATATAACAATTTGCCTTTAAGAGATCCGTGCCCACCAGATGTAGGGCATAAGGAGCTAGATGAGAAAATTGAAGTTCATACTCTGCCACGGACATCATGCCTTGGCGAAGCACGGCAAATTCCGCAGCCTTTCTCTCCTTAACATGCTCAGAGAAATACTTTGCTCGAAAAAGTGTGAGAAATCCTTCCCAAGTATGTGGTGTGTTTGGAGGCGGTGTCGGAATAGCTTTCCACCAAGTACGAACATCCTTATTCAATTGGAAGGTGGCGAGACAGACCTTTTCTTGATCCGTGCATTACATAACGTCAAATATTCTGTTCATTTCGTCAATCCTATTTTTCGCCTCATCGAGGTTGGAGGATCTAGAGAATCTTGGAGGGTTCATTCTTCGCAAATTTCTACGCAGATTACCCACGCCAGCCCGTGCGCCAGCTAGGGCCATAGTATGTAGGGCCTAGATAAGACCTGCAACTGTTTGCTACATCGCTTCCCAGTTAGCACGATTTACGGCAAGTTCAGCGGCCATTGAAAAAGTGGAGTGCCTGAGAAAGCAAATAAGTAATTAATTATGATGGGACCGATAGAAATTAACCTAGAGATAATCTCTAATGAACTATCTCATCCCGGGCTCTACCCAATCTCGCGTGGGTTTGGAATTTCTTTTTCCTTAGTGTATAGGTGTAAGTCCATAAATCCTTGGACTTAGCCTATGACATGACATTTTCCTAGGATGTACTTATGCCTAGGCTCTGATACCACTTTAACTGTCATGTCTCGAGATATAAGTACAATGAAAGATAATCGGGAACGTGAATAGCTAGCTAGTATGCCACAAGCGAGCAATAAAATCAGAGCGCTAACACATCCACACATAAAAGGGAATGCACAAGATAATATACTCAAAACTTCACTTTATTGAATAATATTCAAGTACAACGATAATTGACTCATTTTACAAGACTCAAATAAAGAAAAAATTACATAGACTCGACTTGACTCATAACTCTACTAGGTCTTCTCTCGATCTTTAATCACTCTCGGACTCATCACTTGAGTAGTGCGAATCCCCGCTAGAATTTCTTGAAAAGATTGGAAAAGTAGGGAATGAGCACACTTGCCTAGTAGGTATCTTCGTATCAACATGAAGGTAATGTTTAAGTTTAGCATTTTAGCTCTAGAAAAGAAGAATAAATGCATGCGAACGAAACCAAAGTAACAACGTAAGTCACAAGACATGACTATGAAGATATGAGATGTTATATAGAGATTGAGAAGATATTCATTCCAAAATGTATAGTGGCCTTTCATGTATCAAGAATGTACTAGCATGTATCGAGAATGTACTTTTCATAACCATGAGAGTTATGCACTAGAAAGTCATGTAATCAAGACTGTATATTTCATGTAGAGCCTCATGGTTTTCACTCGTATATAAAAACAAGTACTCCCAGCGCAATGCGAAGGTAGTATCATCGTACCCCATGATTTTCAGCACGTTTTCGACAATCAGCCGAGGGGGGTAGCATGGAGCCCTTGGACACAATCAGTGCCCGAACTACATCTTCAAGTTATAAATCAAGCTACTTCCACGAAAAATATCAATAAAGTAGGCCAATAATGTACAATTCAACAATAAGCTTATGATACTCAATACGAAGGTATGAATGCTTCAATTATGAGTATGAGAATTCAAGGACTGATTTAAAACAAGGCCATGCCACGGAAAGAATCTGACAGCATAACGGTATATTCCTTAATTTTCATAATTCATTAGATAGCTTCAGAATAAGGTGTTAAGTTCTAGACAATCAATAGATCATCTAGGATCATAGAAAAATCAACCCTTGGGTCAAACCCCGAGTTAAGAACACTTGAGACAGTTGCGATCATGACTGGACCGTTTAGTGTAAATAGCGATCGTTTATTGGACTGTCTATACACTGTAGCGGTCAGCACGGGACCGTTTATTGACATAGTTGACGCAATGAGTGAACTGGAACCATGCGGTCATGGAAGGGCCGCTAGGCGTCATTTGGCGGTCAAGGGAATGGCCGCTACTAGACTCTGGCGTACTCCATAGGGCCGCTAGTGACCCGGACGCAAGAAACACAGGTAAAAGTGCTTTCTAGACAATTGGGTTTTAGGGGTACAACCAGCATAGCATCCTAGTGGGAATCCTAGGCTCACAGAGACTTAAGGACGCCTTGAAACAATATCACCTAGTCTGGTGGAAGGAATATCCAACGGAGAGGATTACAAGCCCAAGATTATGTGCTTATAAGTGCAAAGTGTATCTAACGGACACGCACTGGGGTATGCACCATGTACTTAAGAAAAGACTATAAATGAGAAAGGATCGTGGTAAAATAGCGATCAAATCAAAACTTAAATAAGTCCATGAAGTATGTAAAATATGATCATTAGTACAACAATATAAGTTTTGGCATGAAATTAACATAAGTTTAAAATTAGCATATAAACCATGTAAGACATGCAATCTGTCAGGGATGATGCCCAATATAACCAATATTACGAATATGATGTCAAAATTAGGAATAAGACTTAATTAACAAGGCTTAACATATGTTTAATAAGGTCAATCTATAATATGTTTGGAGTTAACAGGTTGCAAAGTTTAGCGGTCAGGTGAGGACTGCATGCAGGTGTTTAGCAGTCTATCGCATGGTCGTTATATCCATATGGCGGTCTAATAGAGACCATTTATTCCCTGTAGTAGACAGAAGTAAAACCGAGGTACAGGGCTAATTTCTAGAAGAATTCATGCATGAAACTTATTAGGACTAGAAGAGTAAAGCAGGCTAACATGTTTTTAACGACTAGGATGCATGATTGGACATGAATTAAACAAGAATTATCATCTTTGGTTAAGGGGTATAAGGATAACATATTGTAAGGATCATGCATGCGCAGTCAAAGAAAAACATGAAATACCACCAGTAGAAAGTATGAAACGGAATGAAACCATGGGGCTTTTATTCCTAACATGTTGCTTTAGCCTTTTCCTGAGATAACCTACTTTTGATTTGATCCCTAGACTTTGGATTTCTGACTGGAAGTAGACCCTAGTTTCTGCACGTCCTGTGCCAAACCAGCAACTTCCCGCCCCTCTATCTTTTTGATTCACTTGACCCAAATACGTGAAAAATGGAGGGCATGTAAAAGATAGAAAGGGGAACAAAAAGTTCTAAAGCCACAACGTAAACTAACCTCGTTTAGGGCTTCTACTCTCTTGTTCTTCACTGGGCCGGTACATTGGTTCCTGCACAGCTTGCAGTGAAACAGCAACTTTGGGGGCTTCTATTTCTTCAAAGACTCAACCTATAAGCATGAAAATTTGAGGAAAGTCAGACCATAGTAAGAGGAACAAAATCCTTAAAAGGTCTAACCTGAGTCAGAGCCTCCTTACCTTTGAAAAATGTGATCCAACATTAGCATTCGCATGGGTCAAAGTTAGGGTCTATTTAAAGGGTTTTGAGTTAGGGCTGAAGATTTTATCGAACTTAGAGTCCTAATTATGGGTAGGATCGATCCTCAAGAGTCCTAGACATGTTTTCATGTCTACACACTTCGATCCATGGGGATTTGGATGCCAAAGATCTAAGCTTTTCAAGTTTCTTCCATTCACGAAATCTGTAGGGTTTGGCGGTCATAGAGGGACCGCTAGGGTTGATTGGTGGTCGCACGATAGATCGCCAATTGGCCTTTTTCCGAAATTTTTAGATTTTCACATTTTATCCCTTATTTATCCCTCATTTGGTGTATATATCCCATCTTAAATCCGTAAATTACTCAATTCACGTTTTTATTAATGGGCTTGGGTCTAAAGGTCTTGAAATTGGGTCTTTGGGCCCAATTGAGTTGGGCTTAACCCTTTGTTTAATATATGGCCTTTAAATGGACTTAAATAAATCCCTAATTCCTTCTTAATAGCCCATTAAGCCTTTTAATTGCTTACTAACTAGATTTCGTCTCAGACAATTCCTAGAAAATTCTCGGGCGTTACACCTGCCCATTCGGGCTCCAATTAGGCTGCTCCCTCATCTCTCTCATGCTCATAGATCTAAACGGTTTCCGAATCGTGTTTCTACGGGTGTTGCCACTTCCGTGCGCACCTCTCATTTTGGGGCCATCTCGGAGTTCCTCCGTGGATGTGTACCCGATTAAACCCCCCCAACGCTCCGGGTCTAGGGGAGGTGCTGCCGAATTTTCGTCAAACATATTGAACCAATCATAAGGTTAACAAAAGACATTAACGGATGATAATGAGCATGCTAAGTCAAGAACCACTATGAACAAATGTGAAGCAACCTTGGAGCGATGAAAAAAAAAAGAAGGAAAAGGTAATGCTGCCATGAAGACCTTAACTCAAGGGACTGATAAAAATGATGAAGATGGACACCAAGCATCAGAAGAATCCAATGATCACCTCAATTTCAAAAACATGCTGAAACTCTGATGAACAAGATAAAAAAAATAAACAAAGGGCATGAGATCAGATTCCTAGACCAAAACAACAATTCTGCATGAGCATTCGCACATAGCATGCATTTTGCCCATGAGCAATTGATATTCCTCTCAAAAAAGGGGGGGGGGGGAAGAGCAGATGTGCATTTGCATGACGCCCCCTTTGTGGAGAAAATTTCTATCATGGTCGCATAGATATAATAAAACTTCATGGAACCTTCATGAAACAATCACATAGGGCACGCTTTCACTGCATTAGCATCTTCATATATGCCTTGCTTAGTGGCTAGTTTTCTTTAAATGCACATAAGACCCCATGAGTATCTAACCCCTCATTCGGAGGTTCCTCGTGATCTACATTGAAGTATCATGCATAGGCATGCTTTCATACAATAATCTCAAAGGACATATAAAGAATTCATGTTCAGATAAAAACCAGAAGATCAAAGATCCTCTTAGCAGGCAATTGCATGTGCATATTGCATTCAAGCATTTGGAGTTCTCTTCAGAAAGTCAAGTTGACCCCTTTTATAACCAGTTCTGTCTAACCATCCTTTGGGCGTCTAGTCTACTCCATGACAAAAAAGCTGAAAGAAGAAGAAAGACCAAAGAAGGGATTGCATATGCATGATACCAATTACATAAGAACCCATGTCATGATTTTTATAACCATGATTGAAGTCCTCATTGCATTTTGCATGGAAACAATTATACCTTGCACGATCATCAAAGCATGCGTTACTACATTTCAAGCTATCTCAAAAAAAAAATAGAAATCAACTCACCGGCTGGGGTCAAGTCGACTTGGCCCTGTCCAAGTCGACTTGCCCCATGATTCCAGCACCAGGGCTTTGCTATTGGCTTGGAGCAACTCGACTTGGACTTACTCCAAGTCGACTTGCCCCATGATCCCAACAGCGGAGCTTTGCTGCAGGCTGGGAGCAAGTCGTCTTGGCCCAGACCCAAGTCGACTGGCCCAGTGTTCAAAACAGAGCTAGCCAGCAACTCTAAGCCTGCTGATCCCCCACAACTGCAGGCTTGCTCCTGATCAAAAAGAAAGAAAATCAAGCTAGTTTTTACATATGTTCATGCACATACTTGCATATGCATTACATATAAGAATTCAGGAATGCATTTGTATGCGTAAGCTAAGGAGATGTATTTGCATGCATAGACTCACAAGCCCCTTATGCATGCATGCTGTGCCCATGTATCCAAAATGCAAAGATAAAGTAAATTGCATGAAATGAAACAAAAGAAAATGATGATGAAGTGAAGTGCTGGGGAGGGGTGCGTCGACATAGGCTGCCCTCTGCGTCGACGCAGGCACTCACAGGCTTTTGGGATTGCTCCCTGTTGCACGCGGAGTCAACGCGACGTAGTCGATCCCTGCATCTCAAGATCGCTCCCTTTTGCGCGTGGAGTCGATGCAAGCATCCTCTGCATCGACTCAGCTTTCATCAAATATAAAAAAAGGAGAGAAAGGGAGGGGGATGAGGCCCTGCGTCGACACAGCCATTAGCCTGCCTCAACGTAGTCACAGCCTTCCCCCCTGACTTGCCATATATAAATAATAATAATACGCACAATAATAAAATAATAACAATAATGATAAAGCAAACAATTGATCAACAATGTGACGGCAAATAAGCAAATCAAAAAGATGATGAAATGATGAACGAAATAACCAAAGGAAGTAGAATGAATAATGAATA
Organism: Amorphophallus konjac; assembly: GCA_022559845.1. Taxonomy (NCBI): domain Eukaryota; kingdom Viridiplantae; phylum Streptophyta; class Magnoliopsida; order Alismatales; family Araceae; genus Amorphophallus; species Amorphophallus konjac. The sequence goes on from CM040118.1 coordinate 90,983,800, forward strand.
TCAGTGTTAAAAAATGTGTAACGATAAAAGAAATGCCACAAAAATACAACAATGAAGAAACTAAACATGAAGAATTAACGAAATTTGATCTGGAAGTCCTCGCCTCCTTAAGCCCGACGTAAGGGAGATACTAAAGATGCCCCGCAAGCTATGCTTGGCCCTCGGCTAACACCCGATCATGGCCATGAACGGACCCTGCCCCGGGCCGATATATCACTGAGCTTGACTGTCATGCCCCGAACCGATAGCAGCGGAACGTGTTCGTTTGCTCGAACGTGGCAGTTAAACAGTCGAGTCGATCAGAGCAGAATAAAAAATGACACAGATAATTAAACAAAAGAGGTTTTTATTTCAGCTATAAGTTTATTACAAATTGGACCCAAATAAAAGAAAAAAAGACTCAATAAATGAAAAGTTACAATGAGACACTCTATCTAGACTTGACTGGAACATAATGATAAAGACCACGAGGTTCTTCTAGGTTGCCGAAGCACTCTTCACTCTTGCCCTTGCCCATCTTGTGTGGTCTCGTTATCGCTAAGGTCATTACCTGAAGAACAATGGAAATAAACTGGGTGAGCGAACGCTCAGTAAGACTTAATATCTCATGCTCCAAGCTAGCTTTAAGTGATTAAAAATTTATCATGCTCATGCAGGTCATGCAAGAAGTAAAGCAGATCGATAATTACAATGGCACAAGTTGTAACTCTAAACCAATGATGATTAAAATCACAAGGACGAGTAAGCAAGATGCTAGATACGTTTATGAAATGTAGAGACAATGATAACGAGAGAGTATATCAAGAACTTTCATGTCAGAATATCAAGTACTTCTCATAATGAGAAAACAATAACAATCTTCCCTTTAAGACGAGCATTGTCACGAGGGCGGTTAATAAAACTAGTACAATGTTCTCTTTATGACGGCGTTATCACAAGAGCTTTCATGTAACTAGTACTATGAAGGATTGGCCTTACGTTAAGGGGTGTTCACGAATATATGATTGCCCCTCATGGATTAGCACTAGGTAGACTTTGGTCATACACTTAGGAGTTCTCACGACTTTATGATTATCCCTAAATGCCGTTAACCGAGTTGGTGAATGCCAGCACCCGATCATCATAATACCGGTATATGTTTGGACTTTGCCTCGCCCGTGGGATCAGATCAGGACCCCATAACACTAGCATTTGAATGTCATTTAATTGGGACCCATAGCCCCTGACATTTGACTAGTCTAAATCCACTTTAATGGCCAAGAATTTCCAAGGATCAAGACATGTAGAAACACTAAGGTAGATTTTCATTGAATAGTGATATTCGAGATAGACAAATCTGGTCAGATGGTACACAAAACTAAGATAATTTGAGAACCAGGGAAATTGGCGTCCACTAAGGTCACCGCAGATTAGAATTCGCGTCCATAGCAATGGGCGCTCATTCTGGAATAAGATAACATGCATGAAGAAATAGCGTCCATCAACCAAGGCGCCATTCACGATTGGCGTCCACTATTCTGGACGCACATTCCAGAAAAGGACTATGTTCTCATAAAGGCCAGAAAACAGCATCTTATGAGGGCTAGATAGTCATGTTTCTTCAGAGGGACATGACTGTAAAATGGTGTATTAGGCTTTTTAGGGTACAACCAGCTCGGCTGTCTTGAGGGAATCCAAGACTAGCGTAGACTTACAGAGGTCTCCATGATGAAATTACCAGTCCGAAGGAACGGAATGTCCAGCGGAGGGTTTAATCATCACGGAGAGTTAAGGGTAAACGATATAAATCAAAATCGAGACTCCATCTACGGATGTGAGATGAGAGTGCCAAGAACCCACGGTGAAGGGTTGAAAACTCGGGGAGAATCAAGCGGTCAGGAACAATTGGCATCCTTCCTGGCAGACGCTATTTAAATTGACGTCTATCAAGGAAGACGCTCATTAGTTCATTTCATTTTATCCGAAATTGTTAAATTTATTTCCCAGAATATAGCGTCCATATAGGTGGACGTTAATTTCTGATGTTTTAATTAAACAAACATTTATGTGTATTTTTAAAGACGTCATTTCATTTTAATAAGTTTAGGAAAGAACATCCTTTAAAAGGACACATAGTATTTAATAAAAAAAATTTGAAAATAAAATACATGATAATTAGGAGAAAAATTCAAGATTCCAAATATATAATTTTTATAATTTTATGTTGCATAATTTAGTAGATATGGATTTTCAAACATATAATTTACAAGTTATATTTATATATATACAAATATATATAAATATCAAAAGGAAATGGCGGTGGTGGCAGTGAACATTATTTAATCAAACATGCATGTACTGTTCATTTCATGGATGAACAGTGATATTTTTTATTTATTAAGATTTTATATAAACTAATTACTTGATAAATAAGAGAAAATTTAAGGATCTTAACCCTGAAATATCACAATTTTATTGCATCAGGATAAAAAGATAAAAATCGACAAAGATGATACGGGTGTTAACCACGTGAACAGTAACCTGTTTCAAATACTAATCTTTTTCTGAAACTAAATACATGTAAATTAAAGAAAAATTATGTGGGTTTCAAAAATATATATATCCAGAATCTTTGATGTATGATTAGATGGTTATAAAATTTTAATCATGGGTTAAATGTGTTTTACTTAAACAAGAACGTAGAGCATGCAAGATTTGTTTATTACTAACAGTTAGACTTGGGAGATTACCTACCTCTTGATTGATGAGGAATGGATTTAAACAAGAGGAAGACGAAGAATGGCTTCTGATGCTTCCTCACGTTCTCAACAACAAGAGACTTGGGCCTTCAATGCAGCAGGACGGAGAGGAGAAAGATGTCGCAGGTAGCAAGATGAAGGGAACGCCCTTCACGTAGCAGCACTAGGAAGAAGAAAGCAGGTGCCGTCCGCAGGAGGAAGAAAAGGAAGAAGATGGAAGGGGCCTTCACGTCCATGGCTACGAGCAGCAACCGGCAGGAGGACGATGCACGATGGAGAGAAGAGAGTGGGGGTTCGTTGGGGTAATGTGTTTTATAGAGGAGAGATTTTTAATCGAGATGATAGAACGAAAGGTGGCAATGTTTTTAAAGCTTTCCGTTCGTTGTAAATCTCCATGCTATATCAACAGCCGCCTACTCCATTTTGGTTTTCAAAACCCTAAGTTGTTCCATGCAACGTTCGAACCTGTGCATGTGTGTGTGTGCAGGAGTTTGGGCTAGGCGGTCGGATTGTGGTTGAGAAGTCTCACGTGGGTTTGAGTTTGGCCTTATGCACATGGCATTTGAGTTTGGGTGCAGTGGTTGTTGGGTTATAAAGGGTTGCTTGATGAGAAGGTTTACGTCAGTTGTATTGTTTGTTAGGTTGGGCTTTGAGTTGGCCGCATGGCCCTTTTGGTTTTGGTGTGCATGGGTTGAGTTGAGGGTGGCATATAAATGGGTCTAAATGGTTTGCAGTTCGTGGGTTTTATGCTTACACGGGTGGTATGTTAAAATGGTTTGGGTATATATATTAATATATTAATATATATTTAAGCCCATTAACTTAGGATAAATTGGGTTGGGTGGTTAAGTTTAGTTGGGCCCACTAATTATATTTAGTAGACTTATAAATAGTTTTATCTAATTTAATTGGTAGAACTTTATATATATACCTTATTTCCTTTAACTTTATTCGTTTATAGATCTCATTAATTTGACATTGTTGTCTCGGGTGTCAAAGTCGGGTTCGATCCTATGAGAGTTTTTATATAAGTATGTAAATATATTTTTGGCACGAGGTTCCTTCTAAATACTGGAGTCATATTTTCTTTAATTTAAACCATAAATAGATAAAAGGATATATTAAATTCCTATTTCTTGATCATTTATTTATACCTTTATTTGTGCCTATTTATTACAATTTAGGCTAAATAACTAGCTTCACTTTTCTTTTATCAAAATTTTTAATTCTCATAAATTTTCTATGACTAATAAAGATTATTTTTCATGTATTCTCTATTTAAATTTTTCGGGGTGCTACATCCTCCCCCACTTAAAAGAATTTGGTCCCCAAATTCAACTGATTTTCTTTCCAAAATTAGTGAGGTAAAATTACCAAATCTAAAACACGTATTCTAGGTCCATTCTCATAGCATACTAAGTGCTAAGATCACTGCATTTCGATTCACGCAATTATGGATGAGATAGGTTCATAGAGTTACCTTCTGTCATCTGCGGTGTTTCATCTTTTAAAAGTGGACAATGGGCGATTTTATGATCTTTACTTCCACATCGGATTCATTTCCTGAGTTTGTACCAACACTCGTCCGGGTTGTGCCTTCCTTTCTTGCAATGCTCGCATTTTCCCTTGGCCGGAACAATTGGTTGATCATCATTCCGGGGTTTCTTATTCTTGCGGAAACCATTACCTCCATTGGACCTCTTTTTGCCATCCATGGGCTCCTTGTTCTTGGATCCATTTGCTAACTCCTTCTTGGCGGCTTTCCCTTTAATTCGTTCCATCATATCTATGGCGTCTTCTAATAGTTGAGCTTTCCTAACCATCTCCGTATAGGTTTGAATCTCCAGTGGAGCCAATTGAGGGATGAGCTCCACCTTCAAACCGTTCATGAATCATCTTGCCCTCATTTTCTCCGTACAAACTAGGTGTGGTGCATATCGGGCTAACCTAGAAAACTTCGCTTCATAGTCTGCTATGGATAAGCTACGTTGTTTCAATGCCGCAAATTCCATAGCCTTCTTCTCGTGAATTCTTTCTGAAAAATATTTCTCATTAAAGTGTTCTAAGAATTCCACCCATGTTACTTGTTCGTTGGTCAAGATTGCTTCCACATATCCCCACCAAGCTCGAGCATCCCTCTCTAGTTGGTAAGTCCCTAGTAGTACCTTCTCTTCGTCGATACACTGCATCACCTTAAAGGTCCGCTCTATTTCTTGTACCCAATTCTCTGCTTCATCCGGGTCGGTAGACCCACTAAACTTCGGGGATTCATCTTTTGGAACTTCCTATGCAGATCCCCGGCTCCATGCCGTGCTCCACCTTGTGCAACTTGTTGCAAGGCTTGTGTTAATCCCTGAACAGTGCGTTGCATCTCTCTCCACTGAGCTCTCTTGGCAGCCATTCTAGGCTACAAAATAAGTTTTTAAATTAATGATTAACCATATCTTAACATTAATCTAGCTTAGATGGACAAATTTTATTGATTAGCCCATAGCTCTACCCAAATCTCACGGAATTAATATAGGATGACTGACAAGGATACTCAACCTATCTCTTGGACTTAATGCCCTAAGGATGTAAAAGCCAGAGCCCTGATACCACCTTCTGTCACGCCCCGAACCGATAGCAGCAGAACGTGTTCGTTTGCTCGGAACGTGGCAGTTAAACAGTCGAGTCGATCAGAGCAGAATAAAAAATGACACAGATAATTACACAAAAGATGATTTTATTTCAGCTATAAGTTTATTACAAATTGGACCCAAATAAAAGAAAAAAAGACTCAATAAATGAAAAGTTACAATGAGACACTCTATCTAGACTTGACTGGAACATAATGATAAAGACCATGAGGTTCTTCTAGGTTGCCGAAGCACTCTTCACGCTTGCCCTTGCCCATCTTGTGTGGTCTCGTTATCGCTAAGGTCATTACCTGAAGAACAATGGAAATAAACTGGGTGAGTGAACGCTCAGTAGGACTTAATATCTCATACTCCAAGCTAGCTTTAAGTGATTAAAAATTTATCATGCTCATGCAGGTCATGCAAGAAGTAAAGCAGATCGAGAATTACAATGACACGAGTTGTAACTATAAAGCAATGATGATTAAAATCACAAGGACGAGTAAGCAAGATGCTAGATACGTTTATGAAATGTAGAGACAATGATAACGAGAGAGTATAGCAAGAACTTTCATGTAAAAATATCAAGTACTTCTCATAATGAGGAAACAATAAAAATCTTCCCTTTAAGACGAGCATTGTCAGGAGGGCGGTTAATGAAACTAGTACAATATTCTCTTTATGACGGCGTTATCACAAGAGCTTTCATGTAACTAGTACAATGAAGGATTGGCCTTACGTTAAGGGGTGCTCATGAATATATGATTGCCCCTCATGGATTAGCACTAGGTAGACTTTGGTCATACACTTAGGAGTTCTCACGACTTTATGATTACCCCTAAATACCGTTAACTGAGTTGGTGAATGCCAGCACCCGATCATCATAATACCGGTATATGTTTGGACTTTGCCTCGCCCATGGGATCAGATCAGGACCCCATAACAGTAGCATTTGAATGTCATTTAATTGGGACCCATAGCCCCTGACATTTGACTAGTCTAAATCTACTTTAATGGCCAAGAATTTCCAAGGATCAAGACATGTAGGAACACTAAGGTAGATTTTCATTGAATAGTGATTCGAGATAGACAAATCTGGTCAGATGGTACACAAAACCAAGATAATTCGAGAACCAGGGAAATTGGCGTCCACTAAGGTCGCCGTAGATTAGAATTCACATCCATAGCAATAGGCGCTCATTCTGGAATAAGATAACATGCATAAAGAAATAGCGTCCATCAACCAAGGCGCCATTCATGATTGGCGTCCACTATTCTGGACGCACATTCCAGAAAAGGACTATGTTCTCATAAAAGAAAACAGCATCTTATGAGGGCTAGATGGTCATGTTTCTTTAGAGGGACATGACTGTAAAATGGTGTATAGGGTTTTTAGGGTACAATCAGCTCGGCTGCCTTGAGGGAATCCAAGGCTAGCATAGACTTACGGAGGTCTCTATGATGAAATTACTAGTCCGAAGAACGGAATGTCTAGCGGAGGGTTCAATCATCACGGAGAGTTAAGGGTAAACGATATAAATCAAAATCGGGACTCCATCTACGGATGTGAGATGAGAGTGCCAAGAACCCACGGTTAAGGGTTGGAAACTCGGGGAGAATCAAGCGGTCAGGAACAATTGGCGTCCTTCCTAGCAGACGCTATTTTAATTGACGTCTATCAAGGAAGACGCTCATTAGTTCATTTCATTTTATCCGAAATTGTTAAATTTATTTCCCAGAATATAGCGTCTATATAGGTGGATGTTAATTTCTGATGTTTTAATTAAACAAACATTTACGTCTATTTTTAAAGAAAAGAACATCCTTTAAAAAGACACATATTATTTAATAAAAAAATTTTGAAAAAAATACATGATAATTAGGAGAAAAAATCAAGGATTCCAAATATATAATTTTTATAATATTATGTTGCATAATTTAGTAGATATGGATTTTCAAACATATGATTTACAAGTTATATTTATATATATATAAATATATATAAATATCAAAAGGAAAGGGCGGTGGTGACATTGAACGCTATTTAATCAAACATGCATGTTACTGTTCATTTCAGGGATAAACAGTGACATTTTTTATTTATTACGATTTTATAGAAACTAATTACATGATAAATAAGAGAAAAATCTCAGGATCTTAACCCTGAAATATCACAATTTTATTGCATCAGGATAAAAAGATAAAAATCGACAAAGATGGTACGGGTGTTAACCACATGAACAGTAACCTGTTTCAAATTCTAATCTTTTTCTGAAACTAAATACATGAAAATTAAGGAAAAATTATGTGGATTTCAAAAAAATATATATCCAGAATCTTTGATGTATGATTAGATGGTTATAAAATTTTAATCATGAGTTAAATGTGTTTTACTTAAACAGGAAGGTAGATCATGCAAGATTTATTTATTACTAACAGTTAGGCTTAGAAGATTGCCTACCGCTTGATTGATGAGGAATGGATTTAAACAAGAGGAAGACGAAGAATGGCTTCTGATGCTTCCTCACGTTCTCAACAATAGGAAGGAGACTTGGGCCTTCAATACAGCAGGATGGAGAGGAGGAAGATGTCGCAAGTAGCAAGATGAAGGAAACACCCTTCACGTAGCAACACCAGGAAGAAGAAAGCAGGCGCCGTCCGCAGGAGGAAGAAAAGGAAGAAGACGGAAGGGGCCTTCACGTCCACGGCTACAGGCAGCAACCGGCAGGAGGACGATGCACGATGGAGAGAAGAGAGTGGGGGTTCATTGGGGTAATGTGTTTTATAGAGGAGATATTTTTAATCGAGGTGATAGAACGAAAGGTGGCAATGTTTTTAAAGCTTTCCATTCATTGTAAATCTCCATGCTATATCAACAGCCGCCTACTCCATTTTGGTTTTCGATACCCTAAGTTGTTCCATGCAACGTTCGAACCTGTGCATGTGTGTGTGCGCAGGAGTTTGGGCTGGGCGATCGGATTGTGGTTGAGAAGTCTCACGTGGGTTTGGGTTTGGCCTTGTGCACATGGCATTTGGGTTTGGGTGCAGTGGTTGTTGGGTTATAAAGGGTTGCTTGATGAGAAGGTTTACGTCAGCTGTATTGTTTGTTTGGTTGGGCTTTGAGTTGGCCGCATGGCCCTTTTGGTTTTGGTGTGTATGGGTTGAGTTGAGGGTGGCATATAAATGGGTCTAAATGGTTTGCAGTTTGTGGGTTTTATGCTTACACGGGTGGTATGTTAAAATGGTTTCGATATATATATTAATATATTTATATATATCTAAGCCCATTAACTTAGGATAAATTGGGTTGGGTGGTTAAGTTTAGTTGGGCCCACTAATTATATTTAGTAGACTTATAAATAGTTTTATCTAATTTAATTGGTAGAACTTTATATATATACCTTATTTCCTTTAACTTTATTCGTTCATAGATCTCATTAATTTTGCATTGTTGTCTCGGGTGTCAGAGTCGGGTTCGATCCTACGAGAGTTTTTATATAAGTATGTAAATATATTTTTGACACGAGGTTCCTTCTAAATACTGGAGTCGTATTTTCTTTAATTTAAACCATAAATAGATAAAAGGATATATTACATTACTATTTCTCGATCATTTATTTATACCTTTATTTGTGCCTATTTATTACCATTTAGACTAAATAAGTAGCTTCACTTTTCCTATATCAAAATTTTTAATTCTCATAAATTTTCTATGACTAATAAAGATTATTTTTCATGTATACTCTATTTAAATTTTCCGGGGTGCTACATTGACTCATTCCTCAATGATTCAAATATAAAATTCCGCGTACCTTGGCATACATTTGTCTCGGTATTACATGTATACTTGGGTCATCTTCAACTCGGATCTCCATCCGAACTAGAAATGGTCAATATACGACCGACATGATTTTAAATATCTCTTTGTACCCTAGCTCAGGGGATTTTAATGCTCTTCAACTCATCTTTCAATTATTTCTCAAAATTTGAATTTTTTAGACCATGAGGCCCTTTATCTTGGCGATTAATCAAAGATTTTCTCCTCTCCGAGAGGATGTAATTAATGTCGTGACATTTATAGCACGGCGGGTCTCTAGTCCCGACCTGATATCCACCATCGTCTGGTTAGTTAGACAGAGCGCACCCTTGGCTCTAGACGATCCTAGTCTCGGAGCCAGAATTATTTGTCACCTAGGTGACTGGCACGCCCTCGCACATAATAAACCGATAAAGGATAAAATGATATATATATATATGTATATATATATATATATATATATATATATATATATATATATATATATATATATATAACGTTCAAAAAGTGCGTCCAACAAGTTGGCACGCCCGGTGAGACGAATGTTGATGTTTTGTTATCTCTACCCCCCTAAACTATGCAAATATCATATGAACATGAATAAGCTTGGAAGATAATGAACAAAGGGGCAATGAATAAATAGGAAAACGTACCGTGATCGCCACCAAGGGTTAATAACGCCAAAAGGATGGAGAAAAGGGGTGCAACGGCGCCGTGTACCTTGGAAAAAGAAGAAGATTTGATCGTGCTTGACAAATGGGGTGCGGGGAATGTCGTGGATTCAACCTCCTCTCCTTCCAGCTGGCTAGAGGAAGAGGGCCTCACGTTCAATCATGCTCTCCTGTAAAAGAAAGATGAAACACAAGAGAAAAATCCATTAGAAATATGTTAGTGTAGTATCAATCCCGCAGTGATAAAATAGCATGAATAAAAGGGAGAGAACGCACCGGGGGGAGGTTTTTAACCCCTGTGGAAGGGTGGAAAAAATAAGTGTGTATATTGTGATGAAGTAGAAATAAATAGGTGGAGAAAACATACAGCATAACCGCGGAAAGAGTGCATGCAAAACGAGGAAAAGTGCAGGCAGAGTGCAGGAAAGTGCAGTTGTGATGATTTGTGAAATTGAGGAGGAGAGAACTAAGAGAAGAGATGATGAAATTGAGCCCTTGAGTGTGGAATTGAAATCTAATACTTCCCTCTTCAGCCCAAGGTCGAAGTTGTGAGTAGACAGTGCAGCATGGCTTCGCCCCGAACCAAGAAAGAGCCCCCCTTCGCGACAACAAACCTAGGTGCTTTATATAGGTGTGCAGAAATCCAGAAAGTTCTGCCAAGATTCTATGAGATATAGCCCACCAAAACTCAATTTCTTTGGGTCAATCTCGAGATAATAGTGAGGACAAGAGATAAAAATAAGCGGGACTCAATTCCGTGGAAGAATCTGGAAGATATTTGCGTGGAAAGAAGGGCCCAGAGCTTGATTGGACACAGTTTGACTTGCATAAACCCAGAAATTTAAATCCGAGATGAACACCCAAAATAGGGCTTTAGATTGATAAATCTCATGGATAATAGTGGGAATAAGAGTCCTAAATCAATTAGAGCCGATCTGGAAGCTTCCTCTCGGATAAAATGGATCGAACAAGGGTTCCAAAGAGTCCCACGGCGAAGAAATCGGAGTTCTAAAAGTTTAGGACTCTCTATCTGGCAAACGGTCTATCGCAGTGCCGCATAAGGAGCCTAACGGTCATGAGAGGACCGCTAGGGTACCGACAAACGGTCTAGGGAGGACCGCAAGGGAAACAGGGGACGAACGGGCTCAAACGGGCACTGTTTGGGGGAAAACGGTCTAGTGAAGACCGCAAGGGGACCCCAAACTGTCATAGGGGTGACCGCAAGACAATAGGAGGTGAAACGGGGCAAAATGGGCACTACTTGGGGCCTAGCGGTCTTGGGAAGACCGCCACCATCACCTAGCGGTCTTCCTAGGACCACTAGGCTGATGGAAGACATTTTTTTGGGTAGGACGCTGCTGCGCTCGACACCCGTCGTTTAAAAATGCCGTGCCACACAAATTTCAAAATTTATACAACCGCACTCACTCACTTAAATGATTTTGAAAATACGAGTAAAGTGGTAAATACGGGTCGATCCCACGAGGAAGAAATAATCTTTATAGATCAATATTGGAAAATATCCTTATGTTTTGAAAATCAAATTTTGTCTTTTGAGTGAGATTAATACTAAAGGAATTGAAATTGTAACTTTGAATAAGAAGAGAAAAGTGAAGGAAATATTTAGCCAATGGATGAAGAATGCCGTCGTTTCCTCGCCGAGCCTTGGATGAAGATCGCTCCGCCTTGGAATTCTACGCCGTGAGATGATCGGAAGATGACTACCGCTTTGGGTGTGAGTGAAGAACTTGTGAAGAGAGGGGTTTGATAGAACTAGGAACAAAGCAATGTTGAAAACATAACAGAATTCTATTGAAAATAGAGGGTTGGAAGGAAAAGAATAACTTAAAATATAGAGGGAATTAGAAAAGTGGAAGAAATAAAAGTTGTATAGAATGAAAAGATGAAGAAGTTTGATGAAGACCACAGAAACAGAAAACAAAAGGAAGATAGTGAAAAACATGAAAAACTCAAGAGCTATCAGTGCGGATGAACAGTAATATGGCAGAAATCAGAACAGTGAAAAATTAATTATAACTCTCAAAATAAGACGATTTAGAAGAAGTGGTAGAAGAAGAAAAGTTAGATCTACAAGAGAAGAATAACTTTTATGAAGAACTCAGAGTACAAAGATGATTGGAAATGCATCAAAATAGAAGAATACTAGAAGATATCACCTCGGATGAACAGTAATCACGTAGAACAGCACTTAAGAAAACGAGAAATAACTCACAAACTAGGAAGAATTGGAAGAACTGATAGAAAGAGAAATTGAAGAACACTTAAAAATAAACAACTTTCGTGAAGACAAGAAAATGAAATGGAGATTATAACAATAAGTAATAAGGCTAAGAAATAACTAAATTCTGAAACAAACCATTCATTAAAATAATATCAACTTACAAACTTTCCATCAAAAGCTCTCAAAACATAACTCCTATGAAGCTCTACTAAGGCCAACAAACAAGAACTTCAAGAACACAAAGCAACATCCTTACAAATTCTTCACAACTCCCTAGCTAGCTACTACTAACTTCACAACTCCTCGTTACATAGGAAGCCCCCCTTTTATAGGGTGTTAAGACAACCCCATTGCATGTGAACATCTATTACTTCTTTTGTTGAATTGCTGCATTTGTTGACTCAGAATTATGTGTCAACATGTGTTGCACACTTGGATATTTTTTTTCTGATTTTTCTGTATTTTTTTCTATTTTTTTCTTCTTCCTTTCTCTTCCTTTCTCTTTCTTCCTCTCTCTTTCTCTCTCCTAGCCGGCCGCGTGCGCCGCGTGCGCCGGCCGCCTCTCTCTCCGCAGGTGACGCCGCCCGAGTGGGCCCGCGGTGCGCCTCCCGGCCGCCCGCCCGCCCCGTGGCTGCGTGGCGCGGTGCGCCCGCGCGCCCTCCTGCTCCGCCCGCGCCGCTGGCGTGTTGACGCGCGCTTCCCGCGTTGACGCCGCGGCTCCCCCCCTCGTCGCCCGTGCCGACGCGAAGGGGGGGGCAGTCTTCCTCCGCCTTTGACCTGCAACACACGCACACACATATACTTAATATATATATATATATATATATTACATATATTGATATATGTTATATATATATATGTTATAAAATCTTAAAAAAAATATTAAATAAATTTATTTTTTTATTTGTTTTTATTTTCTTTTTGAACAAGTCATTGAGCTTTTGGCTATAATTTATTTATTTTTATTTTCCCTTTTTATTTTTTTTATTTTTTTTTCTTATTGCTTTCCTCGTACCAAGTGCCTGCATAAATAAGTAAATGTTGTTATTAAATTTATTTAATTTCAAAAAATTAATTATTTGACTCTACATTAACAGTGAGTGTGATACGTGTATATTTATTATCATTTAAGTTCATAAAAATGTGTATAATCATGAATTAATATGTAAAAATACGCACTTATCACACCCCCCCAATTTACTCATTGCTAGTCCCTTAACAATGCAAATAATCTCAAAATTTGAGGACTAACAAGAGTTGAAAAAGTTCATGCCTCATTTCTACATCATCTTTCATAGAGTCAACTAAAGATTAGGAATCTGGAATCATTATCACATAATAGCCTTATGTATGAAATTCAGGTACATGATCAAGAATTCTAATCAAAATTCAGTAGCACTTGTGCATGTGTAATACTAAATTCACAATAGAGACAATTGCGTCCTCCAGTTGCTATTCCGAACAAATACCTTTCAATTCTGCACTTCTTAATTAGAGCGTTCAGCATACTAACTTTTTGTCTGCCTTATTACGTTTGTCCCTTTTGGGATATATATATTTTTTTCTTCTTCTTTTATTTTTCTATACACACATGATGCTGCACTACACTTCACTGTTTTACGCGAACCTCAACACGTCTTAGGTGAAGTAGGCCCGGTTACTCAGAATCGGAGCATTTTTCATAGTGTTTTTCTCAAAATTTTGTCAATTGTGCTTTTGCACTAATTTTGATAGATAACATGGCAGAAAGTTTATAAATAAAAGATCTCTTCTTCAAGAAGTGCTGAATATCAGACAACAGATCCAAAATAGCAGAAGGCTTGTCTTACTTGTTTCATTAGCGTGCAACGTGATTTTCATTTTTCTAAAGTGCACATGAACTTTAAAGAGATTCTTAAATCAATTTTCCATGGCTAGATTAAATAAATTGTCCATCATCCTTTTCTCTAGTCTTTTCTATTCTAGATTCACTTTCAATAGAAGCTGAATCAAGAAACTCTAAATGGGGATTTCAATTTCTTAACAATGCAAGAGATCGAGCAAAAATTCATATCAGGTTATATTCAAATGAATTTTTTTTTTGTTCCCCCCCAACTTGAATGACATTGTCCTCAATGGCATGTACAGTAGAAAGATCAGAGAACAAGTAAACAGATAATATGGTTGGGATGGAAGGATACAACCTGATGGTCGGGGCAAAGTGACGAGGGCTTCAGTTCAGCTTGGCCTGACAACTGAAAAAGAAACACACTAAAACAAGATATCAAATTACAAAAACCGTGGGTTGCCTCCCAGAAGCCATTTATTAGCATACAGAAATTCTTTGGGCTACCTCCCAAGAAGCGCTAAATATAACGTCTTCAGCCAGACGCAATGTAGCTCATTAACCAACGGGTGGCATTCAGAATGAGCCACCATGTGATCTTGTCCTCCTTCAAATTCCAGCCATTATGCCATTGGAAGACAAGAGTAAACATGTACGGACCGGGGCTAGAAATAGGCAGGACTCGCACATTATTGATTTTAACGTTAACCCTGTGTGTGAGCCAGTTTTTAACTTTAGGGATCCAGAAATGATCAATGGCCAATAATTTGTCAAGATCAAGGTGAAACCCTTGCACCATATCAATCCCTTGGTCCTCTTGTCCTGTATCGTCTCTCCTGACGAGCCCTTTAGGAACGACTTCCTCCATGGTAACTTGTTCAGGCCCTGGTAGCTTAGGAATGAGATTGTCATCCTTAGCCACTTTCCTCTCAGTAACAGCCTCATGAACTTTAAGGGCATTGATCAACTTGTCTTCCTGAGAGGAAGTCAAATCAAAGATGAATGTGGTTGGCACATCCCCCTCAGGTCCTAGAATGTCAAATTGGAGAGGCTCAACTGGCAGGGGAATCAAAGTAGAAGGAAGCACGAGCCTAGTATCTAACGCATCCACAGATTCAGACTTTATTGGATAGGCTTCAGGGGTTAGATCAAATAAGAAATTTTCTAATGAAACCCCTTCATCACACTCATCACTCATCTGAGGATTATTAACCAAATTGCCCAACAATGGGGTGGATAGAGGAAATGTAAATGAGTCCAGCCTGGCCCTTTCATCATAGGTTAGATCAAATGTGAATTTCTCTAAGACGGACCCATCATCACACTCATCACTCAACTGAAAATTATCAATCAAATTTTCAAGAAATGGGGTCGGTAGATGAAATGTAAATGTTTCAAATAAGGCCCCATCATCATGTTCTTCCTTCCCATCTTCAAAGAGAGTTTCATCAAATTCGGGGAGAGACATGTGATTAAAGATTTGAGGCTCAATATACTCTTCCGCTCCCCCTAACTGGAGATCATCCACCTCTCTAGCATTATCCTCACAAGAATAATCAAGCATAGGTTGATCATTCACTAAGTCATCACCATCATCAATTTCTTTTCGAAAACATTCCTCATTCCCCTCAGAGTCCTTAAAGTTTGCATGTAAAATCTGCTGACAATTTCTCTCCATAATCCCTTCATCTTCGGAATCAAATGTTATTTGAGTGTTATGAGATTGAGGAATTAAGAATTGATTACAGTCAGTGCGAAGGACTTGATGAGTAAGATTGGATTCAGAGTAATCAAAGAATTGATCTCCCTCCATGTTTTTGACTTCTTTGGTAAGTTTATTGATTGGTTCTTGGAGGGATTGACGTTGGAGAATTAACTGAGTGAATTGATCATTTGGGTTATTATCTGAGGGTGGAAGAGATGAATAGCAAGGAGGGAAATAATTTGTATGTTGGGTTGGATCATAATAGTCATTAGAGTTTGGGGCCCAAATATGATTTTCCTTATTCCCTTCTTCTCCCCCCAACTTAGACTCCTTATTATTTGCCTTGGCCATTACAAATTGAGATTCATTAGCTTCCCCCAAATATTCCTGATATGGCTGCTCCATATTATCCTCAGTATCAAAATTTATTGGAGAGGTGTTGAATTGAGGATTGATGGATAGATCAATCAATGTGATATTATCATCAGGAAATTGAATGTCAAAATTTTCCGTGGGGAGGCTAGTATGTTGATCCATTTCAAGCTCTCTATCACATTGGTCAAGCTGGACTTGAATGATTTGGCTCTGAGCTTGAAGGGATTGCTGATTGGCCAAAATGAGTTGAGTCATTTGATTGAACCTGTCCTCGAAATTAGACTTTGGAGGAGCTGGATAGGTTGGGTGGCACTCAGACTGTGGTAAGTAACAATCAGAATAGAAATCAGTCTGGTACTGAGGTGATGGAGAGTAGATGGGTTGTCCTGCATATGGTGCTTGATTGTAAGGATCATTTGAGTAAGAAGCCCAACCTGAGAAGTGTGGGTTTGAAGGACTTTGCATAGGGTCTTCATATGGTACCCAAGAAGAAAATTGTTGATTTTCCCACCGAGGATTTGGGTTCGTGTAGGAGACAGAGGTGGAAAAATCTGTTGAAAATTGGTGTGGCTCTTGGGTAAGAGATGAATTGTAAACCTCATTGTGGAAGAGTGAATGATTTTGATGATAATAGGCAAATGAAGGAGTTGAATTCAAATTGCCCGCATGGTTGAACATGAAAGAATCTATTAATGGGCCTGAACAAAATTGGATGTGGCCATGCAAAAGACCCAAGAAAGAGTGATGAATTTTTTCTGTTTTGATTTTGTTGTTCTTTTATGCAAAGATAAACAAGTTATTACATAAATTACCCTAATGACCTAGATATGTCCTAAACCTATAGATGGGGTTTCACAAAATGATTAAAGTGAAACTTAAGTTCACCTTCAATATGTCCACCAGCCAGGTAAGGGATGGGGAAGTGGGAGGTTCCCCCTACTTTCGTAGGGACCTAATTATGCCAAACCACTAGCCCGCTTAAGGCGTTTGCCGTCCGACCGTCTTGCCTTAGGCACCGGTTTTCATAAGAGGGTAAACCCAAATAACACAAGAACCACAGTGTGATCCTAGGGCCAACGTTTACTGACTTTTATTTATGGCGTAGGTCATGCAGATATGCAAGGGAAATGTGATTTTTGGGCTAAGGAAGGGTGATGAATTTCCCACCTTATGTTATTTAAAGGTAGTGCCCTTAGAATATTTTGAAATGAAATGCACACCACAATTTTAAACAAGGGGTTCTTATGCAATATGCATGCCAGAATAGGATAAGTAGAACGTACCTTGCCCCTCGCAATCTTCAAAATGCAATAATAGGAATTAAACAAAGAAAAATTCTATGCTAAATGATGCATGACCTAGAACATGATGAGTGTGGTTTCTAATCTTGGAATGAAATTTTTTTATTTTGGTGCAAGTATTTATTTTTTTATTTTTAATGAACCTATCTAGCCAGCATAAAATTTTTGTTTGTTTTGATTTTTTTGGATTTTTATAGATTTTTTAAGAATTTTTCAGATTTTTTTTGTAGATTTTTCAGAAATTGGAAAAACAGAACATGTTCCTACGTTTCTCCCCTTTAGCGACGCTTGACTGCTATAGTACCAGGCTTTCAGCGACGCTTCATTTTCTTAGAATTTCAGGTATGATTTTTCTCTTTCTTTGATTTGCTGATTTGTTTTCTTTTTCCTGCAAAATAAAAATAGCAAAATTATTATACAAGTATACATATCAAACACAAGAATATCCCAACATTCAAAAATTCCTTCTCCGGCAACGGCGCCAAAAATTTGATGCGCTCGACACCCGTCGTTTAAAAATGCCGTGCCACACAAATTTTAAAATTTATACAATCGCACTCACTCACTTAAATGATTTTGAAAATACGAGTAAAGTGGTAAATACGGGTCGATCCCACGATGAAGAAATAATCTTTATAGATCAATGTTGGAAAATATCCTTATGTTTTGAAAATCAAATTTTATCTTTTGAGTGCGATTAATACTAAAGGAATTGAAATTACAACTTTGAATAAGAAGAGAAAAGTGAAGGAAATATTTAGCCAATGGATGAAGAATGCCGTCGTTTCCTCGCTGAGCCTTGGATGAAGATCGCTCTGCCTTGGAAGTCGACGCCGTGAGATGATCGGAAGATGACTACCGCTTTGGGTGTGAGTGAAGAACTTATGAAGAGAGGGGTTTGATAGAACTAGGAACAAAGCAATGTTGAAAACATAACAGAATTCTATTGAAAATAGAGGGTTGGAAGAAAAAGAATAACTTAAAATATTGAGAGAATTAGAAAAAGTGGAAGAAATGAAAGTTGTAGAGAATGAAAAGATGAAGAAGTTTGATGAAGACCACAGAAACAGAAAACAAAAGGAAGATAGTGAAAAACGTGAAAAACTCAAGAGCTATCAGTGCGGATGAACAGTAATATGGCAGAAATCAGAATAGTGCAAAATTAATTATAACTCTCAAAATAAGAAAATTTAGAAGAAGTGGTAGAAGAAGAAAAGTTAGATCTACAAGAGAAGAACAACTTTAATGAAGAACTCAGAGTAAAAAGATGATTGGAAAGGTGTCAAAATAGAAGAATACTAGAAGGTATCACATCGGATGAACAGTAAACACGTAGAACAGCACTTAAGAAAACGGGAAATAACTCACAAACTAGGAAGAACTGGAAGAAATGATAGAAAGAGAAATTGAAGAACACTTAAAAATAAAAAACTTTCGTGAAGATAAAAAAATGAAATGGAGATCATAACAATAAGTAATAAGACTAAGAAAGGACTAACTTCTGAAACAAACCATTCATTAAAATAATATCAACTTACAAACTTTGCATCAAAAGCTCTCAAAACATAACTCCTATGAAGCTCTACTAAGGCCAACAAGTAAGAACTTCAAGAACACAAAGCAACATCCTTACAAATTCTTCACAACTCCCTAGCTAGCTACTACTAACTTCACAACTCCTCATTACATTGGAAGCCGCCCTTTTATAGGGTGTTAAGACAACCCCATTGCATGTGAACATCTCTTGCTTCTTTTGTTGAATTGCTGCATTTGTTGACTCAGAATTATGTGCCAACATGTGTTGCACACTTGAATTTTTTTTCTGATTATTCTGTATTTTTTTCTATTTTTTTCTTCTTCCTTTCTCTTTCTTCCTCTCTCTTTCTCTCTCCTGGCCGGCCGCGTGCGCCGGCCGCCTCTCTCTCCGCAGGTGACGCTGCCCGCGTGGGCCGCGGTGCGCCGCCAGGCTGCCCGGCCGCCCGCCCGCCGCGTGGCCGCGTCGCGCGGTGCGCTCGCGGCGCCCGCCTGCTCCGCCCGAGCCGCGTGGCGTGTTGACGCGCGCTTCGCGCGTTGACGCCGCGGCTCCCCCCCTCGTCGCCCGTGCCGACGCGAAGGGGGCGGCGATCTTCCTCCGCCTTTGACCTGCAACACACGCACACACATATACTTAATATATATATATATTACATATATTGATATATATTGTGTATATATGTTATAAAATCTTAAAAAAATATTAAATAAATTTATTTTTTTAATTTTTTTATTTTCTTTTTGAACAAGTCCTTGGGCTTTTGGCTATAATTTATTTTTTTTATTTTCCCTTTTTATTTTTTTTATTTTTTTTTCTTATTATTTTCCTCGTACCAAGTGCCTGCATAAATAAGTAAATATTGTTATTAAATTTATTTAATTTCAAAAAATTAATTATTTGACTCTACATTAACAGTGAGTGTGATACGTGTATATTTATTATTATTTAAGCTCATAAAAATGTGTATAATCATGAATTAATATGTAAAAATACGCACTTATCAGATGCGGTAGATTTTGGAAATAGGAACATATCTCGAAAACGGTGCAGAACTAGTAAAAGGCATAGAAGAAGAAATTGTAGATAACAAAAAATTGAACAACTTTTATGAAGGGAGCAAGATGATAAGACGATCAGAAGAGGGAGAAAATAGAGGTAGAACATAGAAAAAAATGATGGGTTCGCGGGTGAACAACACAGTCTGCCAAAAAAATACAAATAACTTGAAATCGGTGGAGAATTGGCCAATGGCGTACAAAAAGAAAATCTAGGGATTTAAAAAACGAGCAACTTTGGTGAAGGGCACTTAATGAATAGAGAAACATAAAAGGATGAAAAAAGGCCGCGTTCAGAACTGCGCAGCGTAATGGGCCAAATGCTTGGTGGAAGTCGACCTAAGGGTCGTAAGTCGACTTGGAAGGCCGGAAGCTGATAAAATAAGTCCCAGAGTTCTAAGAAATCATGATCTCCAAAATCCAAAGGCTAGGGAACAATGAAATGGGCTCGAAATTCATCCAAGGAAGGCTTCAAAATAATAGGTAATTCGGGACATCAAAAATGATGAATTAGAGAAATCACGCAACTTGCGGGTTAAAAGCGGGTGTCAACAGATGCCCCTCTTTGATGTTCGCTTTGCAAGGGAATGAGCGAAAGCGGCACGGAGGTGAAGTGGAAAGGAGATGGAGCGAAAGTGATAGCGAAATGAAATGGAGATGAAGCAGTGATGAAGCGGAGGGGACTGATAAGCGGGTATCAAGGTAAAAAGACAAATGTCACAACCAACAAGCGATAGGAATTCTCCCGAAAACGTCGAACTAACCACAAGGAATGGATGACAAAGATGAGACATGTCTGGAGAGCTAACTAAGGGAAAAGAGAAACACGATCGACCTCATCGGGGACACAATCCACAGACAATGAGGGGATCAGAAAGAACATAGCTGAAAAGTAGGAAATGGAGAAATAAAATTGAGATAAAATCCAGACAGGAATCACGCTGGCCAACCAGACTAAGCAAGCAATATTAGAGAAATCGTTTAAATTTAGAATGGAATGAAGATCTCTTATCCAAGAGAATTGAAGAGCAATTAACCATTGCTGAGGAGAAATCTTGAGAGGATCACGAGACGTGAGTGCTCAAAAATGACATGATGCATGTTGGGCTAAAATAAAGAAATCATCAAAACGAATGTGAAGAAAGATAAAAATAGAAAGTACTCAAGGATACTATTTCTAGAATGAGCAAGACGGGGTCAAGAGTCTTCTTGCAACCACGGCGTGTGAGACAGAGTCGATCGTCCCCCACCCGACTCAAACTAACGGCTTATCTAATGATTAACTGTATACTCCTAGATCATCATCATTTTTGTTAAAGGGGAACATCAAATCTCAGAACACACGGACAACCAGTTGGTCCTTAAGAGGCTATAATAATATAGATTACTATATAGTAATGTAATAATGAGAAGGGATAGAGAGCCATACCTGACTTACCTGCCAAGCGAAATGGCATTTTTTTAGATTTTTCTATTTTCATATTTTTATGGGATTTTTCAAATAAGACACAATAACAACATGAATATAACATCATAAAGATGGAAAATAACATAACATAACAACGAACATATCATAACAAATGAAGATGAACGAAACATAGCATAATAAAGATGAATAAAGCAAAATATCACAAGAACAAATAATAGACGTGCGTAGGACACGGTGGGACAAGACAACACCACAACACGGTGGGACAGCACACGCGGTGGGACAAGACCATGGTGGGATAAAGACACGTGGGATGGCAATCCACGGGGGACAAAAGATATGGACAGCACATGTGTGGGATGACAACAACAACGCATGGCGACATAGTGCGATGAAAACATGACAGACATGGAGGGATAAAACAACACGTGTGAGATGACACAGAGGGACATAGACACGTGTAACAAGGACACAGAGGGACAAAAGACATGATAAATATGCTCTTCAATCAAAGCCCAAGATCAGATGAAGCAAAACTACCAAGTTCATAATCATGAGGCAAAGCCCTCTCATGGAAACATGATGAAATGACGCAATTAAAAGTTGAGAAAGACATGAGCTTCAGAATAGATCGAGAGAATAGATCGAAGAATGAAAGAACAACTCAGAAAAATATGAATAGGAGGTAGAGCGAAAGATATGGAGCTAGGAAGCTTTGAACACCTGCAACATGCACACTTAACAAACAGATCATATCCGTTCTCAAAACAAATAGAAAACAAAAATACATGAAGAAGGGAACCAAAGACACATATTTTTAGATTTTTAACTGATTTTTTTGTTTTTTTAAAAAATATTTGATTTTTTGGATTTTTAAAATATTTTATTTTTTTAGATTTTTGGCTATATTTGATTTTTTTAGATTTTTAAAATATTTATTTTTTTTAGATTTCAACAATATATAATTTTTTTAGAATTTTCAAAATATTTGATTTTTTGGATTTTGACAATATTTGCTTTTTTTGAAATTTTAGAAATATTTGATTTTTTTATTTTTGTTCTTTGATTTTTTGACAAAGCAATCTGCAGCACCCAAAGACGGGCTTAAACTACTGGTCAGGGATCGTCGTTCCTACCCCTCTCATTAAAGACTTTCCTTGAGCAGGGCGTGCATTTGAGGGTGGCTTGCCACAACCAACCGTCTTTAAAGAACGGTGCCCCTACTAAGGCCATACCTGGGAAACAACCCAGCCTAAGAGGGAGAAAATAGAAGAAAAATTGGAGATAAACTTTATGTAGGATGGGAGACATCAGGACTCAAGTTCCTTCCAGGACACTACCCCTCAAAGAGATAGTCTGTTACGCCAGGGCTTTGTGTCTTTGATTTTGAGACCCATATTTATTAGGCACGCATGCGACTGGGCTCATGACGTCCCCCGGGGAACTGTACTGCCACTCTTGCCATGCCTTTGATTCATAATTTTAAAGATGATTCATTTTCTCATTTTGATTTATAGCCCTTATTGGCTAGATATTACATGAAAGGTCATTTTCCAAGGGCCAAGACTGCCCCTATTTGAGATCTCTCTCGTATTAGGGAGCGCCTAGGTTGGTCATCTCATCCATCAATCTCTTGCCCCTGCACTCGACCAAGCAAAGAAAAGAAAAGACCTTTGTGCATACCCAGAGTTTGTCCAAAGCCGTAACAGTGTTGCTCAAAGGAAAATCAGCTATGGCTTGCCGCGTACTGTGTGAAAAACCCATGCTTAAAGGTCACCCTCAACAATCGGGAAAAGAAACTAGACTCCCTACATAGAGCTATCACCAGCCTAAGATGCTGTAGAAGCAA
This sequence comes from Amorphophallus konjac, assembly GCA_022559845.1. NCBI lineage: Eukaryota > Viridiplantae > Streptophyta > Magnoliopsida > Alismatales > Araceae > Amorphophallus > Amorphophallus konjac. Next base: position 91,006,959 of record CM040118.1, read on the forward strand.
ACTCATTTAACTAAATGAGACCAAACTAGGCTAGACCTAAACCACTCAACCATGTTAAGGAACCAACATTATAACAATGCGCAGGAATAACAATAAAAGTAATAATAATGATAGCATATTCTTGCATAAAACAAAGATACCTTGCATATCCATAGAGTGAAAATTAGCGTCCTGAAGCGATCTTGATCATCAAGCTTTAAGTAGCGCGAGCTTTGTCTTCCTTGCTTGTCAGGATAAAATGGAGAGGATAGCAAAGGTTGAAGATTCCTCTACACGGAGGAGCGGCAGACACCAAACTAGATGAAGAAGGATAAAAAGAAAGAGAGACGAGGGCTAGAACTCCCTCATTAAGGCGCATAGACCCTGATAACAAGGAACCATATATAGAATAACCAGAGATCAGCTGAGATCAAGGCGGACTAAAACCTAAAAAATAGTAAGAAAAAGGGCAAGAATCCCGAAAGGGTGAGACAGAAGGAATTGAAAAATAATTATTATATTGCTGCGAAGACGAAGAAAAAGATGAGTAAGCATCCGATATGGTCGGAAATGAAGAGTTGTGGACATCCGACAGGGTTGGAGAAGAAGAATCATAGACATCCAATAGGGTCGGAGAAGAATCAGAAGCAACATCCGGCAAAGACGGGGAAGAAGAATTAGGTGATGTCCCGAAATCGGGATGAAAGGATGACATTGGCCGAGGCCTAGAATTATGAGAGGAGAGAAAATCCGGAGGATCCGGATGGGAAGGAGAGGAATGGCGGTTTGCAGACCCCGGAAGAGAGGAGAAAATCATAGAAGTAGGATTGGAAGAGGGAAAATACACCACCCAAGGGTGAGAACTGAGTAGAAGGAAAGATGAATGAAAAGAAGGGGAGGAAGAGGTGGACCCCTGAGTGCACATCCTACGGCCTTTATATTTGTGCCGCCTTCTCTTCTTAGCAGAAATCTCTCAAAAATGGACTTGCCTAGCGCGGGCTCGGACCCTTGGGCCTCTTGTCTTGCAATACCTTCTCAAATAATGGGCCCACCTGGCAAAGGGCCTGGCTCGGTCATGAACATGCAGCCTCGCTGGGACGGTTGCCCCTAGACATCCAGTGTAAATAATATGTGGACATTCTTGAACAGTGAACTCCTTAGATAGATGAGCATAAGAAAACCAAGGAGTTTTGTTAGTTGGCACTAGCAGCATGAGATTCGGCAACTCCACTCGGCAATCCGACATGAAGCAACTCCCTTGATAAAAGAGATGGATGAAGCTGAGGGAGAATAATGCACGGTGTTGACGTGGCCGGCTTGCTAATGAACCGAGGGAGATTGCATAGAATGTGCAAAATGTCCTTGGAGGATATAGAAGATATGGCCAATTAACCCTTGAATATAGAATTCATCAAACTCTTGGCGGCCGTATGAGTTAGCACAATTTGGTTGGAGAACCCCTCTTGGCTAATTATCTGAATAGTAACGGAGCGAGGAGAAATAATTGCATCAATGGTGAACTCTCCGATGAGCAATGACATTGCCACTGATCTCGCTTGAGAAGAAACCGGCACGAGTGCAAGAGAACTCTTCTTGACAACCGTCGTCAGAAGTAAAGGCACATCAGCCCCAAAATAACCAAGGATCAGGATGCGGATCGGCATCCAATAGATGAAATCCTAAATCTTGAAACACACAGTCGGCTCCGAACGATTGGATCCGCGGCAAGGTGGATGCCGCGGAATTTGGGATGAAGGGGGAGAAGGTTGCAGAGACGGAAGCGGAGGTTGCGTAGGCAATGGTGCGTGGCAAGTGGCGGAGGGATGTGGTAAAGGCATAGGTGGAGCGAGATGAGGGGGTATATAGACGGCATCCACCTGCTCGGGATGTGGTGTTTCCTTGACCGAGGGCGGAGGCAGATGTGGGTATATGGGAGCGGAAGGCTGACTCATGGGGGGTTGATATGCAGAGGGTTGACTCATGTAGGGTTGATATGTTGAGGCATAGGATTGACTTATGGTGGGTGCGATGTGAGTAGAAGGTTGACTCGTGGAGGGTGAAGGTTGATATGTAGAGGTAGATGTAGATGGTGGGGTGTATGGAGATGTAGAAGGTGGAGAAGACTCGGGGTCAAGGGAATCATGGAGTTGTTGGAAAATGAAGCGGGCTCGGCTACAAAGTTATTGCCAAAAGGTTATATCATTCAAGGCTAAGATGAACCGGTACTCTGGCGTTGCATTAGAAATTAACATCTTGATCTACTTCCCCTCTGGAATGTGCCCCGAGACTTGCACGGCAAGGCGACGCCAGCGGTCGGCAAAGGTCAAGAAATCCTCTCCGGGCTTCATCTTCTCATAAGCCAGATCCACCATAGAATACCTGGGCCCAACCTGGTCTTGAAACTGCTGAATGAACTTCTCTTGGACAGCTTGAAAGTTTATAACTTGCTCTTGCGTCAAAGAGAAGAACCAATCCCGAGCCGAACCTTCTAAAGACAGCCAAACCTTCTAAAGATAGACCAAATAGATAAGCCATCAAGCGTTGGTCATGTCGAAATTGGGTCGACCCATAAAGAAACTCTTTCAAGTGCACATAGGAGTCACCGACTCCAACATAACGGCTATATGAGGGAATTTGTGAGGATGGCGGGAGCCGGAGGTTTTGAAAAGCAAATGGGACACTTAAGAAGGATTTGGGATTAACTCGGCGTTGAAGTTCATCAAGTTGGCGTTGGGCTTGAGAAATCATCTCCTGGGTAGGGAGAGATCGAGAAGGATATGGGCCAGCTTGAGCAAGAGATTGTGACTTTGGACCAGAATGATGATATTGGGCCGGATAAGAGGATCCGGGCTGAAAAGAAGAAGGGCCCATTCCGAGAGAGGCAGAATGCGTGGACCTGGAAGGAATATGAGCGTAAGGACCCATTGGACCAGCAGCATAAGGAGAAGAAGGATGAGGCCCATTAATATGAGAAAAGGGCCCATTAAGGGAAGAAGGCCCATGAAGATGATTTGCAATGAGCCTTTGGGCTTGGGCCGGATCCATTTGACGAACAAGGCTTGATAGATGGGCCATGAGATTAGCCTGTTCCTCGGATGGATCAGAGGGACCACGTGAAGATGGGCCCACATAGGAAGAGGATTCCACGCGGGAATAAGAAGAAGATTAGGAAGAAGATAGTACAGGGGGTTGGAATGATGCTCCATGAGGGCAAATGGAGACTTAGTACAATGAGGGAAGCAAGGGCTTAATGGGCTTGAGAACAAGAGGGGGCTGACCCACTAATGCAAAGACCAAGGAGAAAATAGATCCATGACAATGGACTAGATAATGGACACACAAAATGAGCTTACCTAAATGGGCCGAACAACAACAGAACATGTAGATGATGAAGGAATGCAACACAAACACCACTAATGGGCCTGGAAACGTCCAAACAACATAAACAATGCAATGTGAGAGTTTTCACCCAAGTCAAACCAGTTAATATGATGAAAAAAATTTAGAAGTTTTAATAGACCTTTTAATGATTTGAATTAAGAATAATTCCTTCAAGATGGGAATCCTTTGGGAATAAGGTCCAAACTTTGGGTTGAATAAGGTTTACTCCCTCACACGTATGCAACTGCAAGCCGAAGGGGTAGAAAGGTACAACCGGCCCGGCGTCTGTTTGGGAATCCACGACTCACGGGGACTTATGAAGGTCTCGGATAAGATCACCTAGTCGACCCCAAGGAATATGGAGGCGAGAGGATCACATACCAAGGTAGGAATGCAACTATGATATGCAATGCATGGCCCTATGTGTACCGGAGTGCATGCAAATTCTAGCCTAAAACTAGATAATCAAGATAAGTTTAAACTATGCAAACACAATGATATGGATAGAAACAAAGAGGGAAATCCAAGACAATATGAAGGACAACAATGCAAGATAAAAAACAAGCACAATCAGACACTAAAAGATATAAAAAAACCATGAATAAATGGCATACCTTTGTGTCTGCCCTCGGACCTGCATGCAGATTTTATGCACAAAATGTAAAAATGGAGACAAGATTTAACTATGTAAACGTGACCCAAATAATGCAAATAAGATATAGATGGAAAGACAATACAAAGGGGAATAAGATGGAAGCAAGAAATAAGTAATCAGATCTCAAGAAGCCAATCAAATCATCAATCAAAGTCATACCTGTGAGTCTGTCCCTGAACCTGCATACAGATTTTATGCATAAAATGCAAAAATGATGACAATATTTAACTATGCAAATGTAACCCAAATAATGTAAATAATATATGGATGGAAAGACAATACAGAGGGGAACGAGATGGGACCAAGAAACAAGCAATCAGACTTCTGGAACCCAATCAAATCATCAAGGAAAGATGTACCTATGAACCTGTCATGGGTCTGCCTGCAAACTTTATGCAGAAAACTCAAAAATGAAAGTAAGATTAAACTATGCAAACATGACTCAAATGATACATATAAAATATGGATGGAAAGACAATACAAAGTTCTATGTAATGGGCCCAGGAATAGGGCAATCCGACCCTGGGAAATCAACTAAATTGTCGAAGAAAGACGCCCCCGTGAGCCTGTGCGCAGACCTGCCAGAATCAGAAAGTGGTCCTTGGATGACCATTTTCACCCCCTTGCGGTCTACCAAACAACCGCAAGGCCAGCAGAAAGGCCCTGGCGGACCAGTGATGACTGTTAGGGGTGCCTGGCGGTCCTGGAGAGAACTGCAAGGCCCTGACAGACCCGAAAACGCCCAAAACAACATGAAAATGAGGAAAATACTATCTAAACATGCACATGCACACACCGAACTTACAAAAGCGCATGAATAACGTGATGGGCACTAGGTGTCCCACCGTGATAGCCAAAAAACTAAGGTTGTTGATGTTTTGTTATCTCTACCCCCGCAAACTATGCAAATATCATATGAACATGAATAAGCATGGAAGATAATGAACAAAGTGGCGATGAATAAATAGGAAAATGTACCGTGATCGCCACCAAGGGTTAACAACGCCAAAAGGATGGAGAAAAGGGGTGCAACGGCGCCATGTACCTTTGAAAAAGAAGAAGACTGATCGCGCTTGACAAACGGGGTGCGGGGAATGTCGTAGATTCAACCTCCTCTCCTTCCAACCGGCCAGAGGAAGAGGGCCTCACGTTCAATCATGCTCTCCTATAAAACAAAGATGAAACACAAGAGAAAAACCCATTAGAAACATGTAAGTGTAGTATCAATCCCGCAGTGATAAAATAGCATGAATAAAAGGGGGAGAATGCACCGGGAGGAGATTTTAAACCCATGTGGAAGGGTGGAAAAAATAGGTGTGTGTATTATGATGAACTAGAAACAGATAGGAGGAGAAACCACGCAGTATAACTGCGGAAAGAGTGCATGCAAAACAAGGAAAAGTAAAGGAAAGTGTAGTTGTGATGATTTGTGAAATTGAGGAGGAGAGAATTAAGAGAAGAGATGATGAAATTGAGCCCTTGAGCGTGGAATTGAAAGCTAATACTTCCCTCTACAGGTCTGGGTTGAAGTTGTGAGTAGACAGTGCAGCATGGCTTCGCCTCGAGCCAAGAAAGAGCCCCCCTTCGCGACCTGTGAACTTGGGTGCTTTTTATAGGAGTGCAGAAATCCAGAAAGTTCTGCCAAGATTCCAGGAGATATAGCCCACCAAAACTCATGTTCTTTGGGTCAATCTCGAGATAATAGTGAGGACAAGAGATAGAAACAAGAGAGACTCAATTCTATGGAAGAATCTCGAAGATATTTGCGTGGAAAGAAGGGCCCGGAGCTTGATTGGACAGAGTTTGACTTGCATAAACCCAGAAATTTAAATCTAAGATAAACACCCAAAATAGGGCTATAGATTGATAAATCTCGTGGATAATAGTGGGAATAAGAGTCCGGGATCAATTACAGCCGATCTGGAAGCTTCCACTTGAAGAAAATGGATCGAACAAGGGTTCCAAAGAGTCCCATGGCAAAGAAATCAGAGTTCAAGAATCTTAGGACTCTCTATCTGGCAAACGGTTTATCGTAGGGCCATATACGGAGCCTAAAGGTCATGGGAGGACCGCTAGGGTACCCACAAACGGTCTAAGGAGGACCGCAAGGGAAACAGGGGACGAACGGGCTTAAATGAGCACTATTAGGGGGAAAACGGTCTAGTGAAGACCGCTAGGGGACCCCAAACAGTCATGGGGGTGACTGCAAGGCAATAGGAGGTGAAACGGGATAAATCGGGCACTATTTGGGGCCTAGCGGTCTTGGGAAGACCGCCACCATCACCTTGCAGTCTTCCCAAGACTGCTAGGCTGATGGAAGACATTTTTTTGGGTAGGATGTGGTAGATTTTGGAAATCGAAGCATATCTCGAAAATGGTGCAGAACTAGTGAAAGGTGTTGTTGGGTCCCGTAGTGCAGGAACACGATTCTAGAGGGGGGGTGAATAGAACCCTCTACTAAAAACTATGTCCAATTAAAAACTTAAACCTACTTACAGCGGAATTAGCAAATTAGCAAGATTGATGAATTTACACTAATTAGAATAGACTTGAGTCTCTCTATCTCACCGTACTCACTCGAACGGATAATTAGATATGAACAATAAAGCAAACCACCACAACACAAACCACAATGCAAGCCACAATGCATAGGGATTTTAAGGTGGTTTGGGACCACGACGGGCTCCCTACGTCCACCCCTCACCAAACTTGTGAGGCTTCACTGCTGTTTGAAACAGCCCGGGGATAAATCCCCACACACACACGGAGCCAAGCTCCATCACACACACGTAGGGCGACGCCTACACAACCACAAGGGAGTAAACTCCCAACCACACACGGGGAACACACCCCAAGATATGTCCAAGCACACACGCGGATATGCTCCCCACAAAACGACGCATACGCGTCAACACAAACACTCGGAGAACCCATTCTCCGAACCCCCACATAATATATCCTTCCATAAATTTAAGAAGCGAAGACAAATAGATGCATTGAGCCCCAAACAAACTCTAAAGGCTGAATCGAAGAAGATAAAGCATGTATGCAGCTCCCCCTTCAAGAAAGACTCCGACTCTTCTTGGCTCGTTGTCGGATGGCCGCGATTTCGGCATCCTCGTGTTCCTCTCTTCGAGACGCTTCTTTTCTTATTCTACCACGAGCTCCAAATCCTCATGGATGGAGATGAAATCAGCCTTGCAAGTGCTCCTCTTGCTTTTCCCCCTTTTCTTCTCCAACAAGACAATACAAATATGCATTAGGGTTCTTCCTCCACAAAATCGTAGCTCTTATATATGCAACTCAAGGGGTGGGGAAAAGACTCATAAAACCCTCCCAATACATGTTAGAAACACCCTAATAACAATAGGAACTAATGGGGGGTAGTATGGTAATATTTAGAGAGATTTTCATAAGGTTTTAAACTCTCCCAGAAATTCCATTCTGGAAGGGTCGACCCTCGGGCATCCAGAGGGTTGCTGGCAGCAAAATAAAAGTCCAACACTCAGGGGTCGACCCTTGGGGCCGACCCATGCAGGGGGGTCGACCCCAGGGGTCGACTCCTGTGCATTGGGTGCACAGTTTGGCCAGATTAAGTCCTTCAGCCTCCAAGGGTCGACCCTATAAATCGACCCATGCTAGAAATGATCAAAACTCATCCTCAAACCTCCATGAATCCAAGGGAATAAAAGTGATTAGATGTTACCATAATCCCATGAAGATTAACCATGAATTTTCATCCTGAAAAATATGATAAAGCAAGAGGTTAGATTAGAATCAAAATACTTGCATCAAGCAATAACACTATGAACTTGTTCACATTAAAACACATCATTGAACCCAGTTAATCATGTATTTAGTTTCTCATATCAATCAACAAAAATACATTCCACCATATGACAAGTTTTTGTTGTGATAAAATTGAATCTCTCAATTGTCGAAATACAAAGGCATGAAAGCTCAACCTCAACCTCCTCCAATTCAAGCACACAAGATGGGTAATAGTTATTACCATGATCCACTTGATATGGGAGGGTATAAAAACCATCATTGGACCTGCAAAATCACAAGAGTATCAAGTTACCATATATATGAAAGTTAAGAGCTCATAAACTTGATTCTTCCAAAAGAGCCTCCATAACTTGTCAACCATCCAAATGCTCATTGCATAAATAAATGTTTCCATAAAGACATAAGTCGCAAGCTTTGGCATTTGAAGAACTTTGAATCTTCCATCGCATCCAAGGCATATACAATGATATTGCAGCTCAATCAATCATTTAGCATTTGCCGAAGTACACATGCATAACATGAGGCTCAATATGACATTTATCCAAGCATGTTTTCCACAAAATCTTTCTCATTCAATACAAAGCAATCTCACCAAGTGTATATGTAATGTATATGTAATGTGCTAGCATCATTTCATCACAAGGCAACCAAAAACCATTAACATTAATAGTCCATGTGGAAACTCATATATACAGAGCCACACAAAGTCATAGAAGCATCAACATGATGAAATCAGAATAACAACATTTTGTAATCATCAAAATCACATACACAACAATCTCTCCTATTTTAATGATGACAAAATGTTATGCATTAATGTTCTCTCCCCCTTTCACATAATCAGGAATGGGGATCATTATGTGGAAATCATGATAGTAGCAAGACCAAAACCAACATGCTTTCTCCCCCTTTGTCAGTGACAAAAACACGATGGACAATGGGGTTATTTAGACATCCATATGCACAATATGTTCAAAAAGGATACAATTCAAAACATGCATGTGTGAATGCTTTAAATCCCAAATATGCAAGATATGCAAGTATGGGCAATATGAACATGTAGAGTGCAAAATGATCCAGTATGATTGACCTTCAAGTAAATAAATGTATATACATGCAATATATCTCTCCCATTTTATTTAAAGTGAATGGATAGGTGTAGGAAAAGTGCAGGTGAGTCATTAGAACAAGAATGCTCATGTATACACCTAAGGGATTGTGCAATCATATAGGAGAATTAAGCAAAAGCTAATACAATGAATCAAGTTTCTGAATACATATTAAATCAAATTTCTAAAAGTGTAAGTGAATAACATGAAAATAGATTATTACAATATGGATATTCAGATTTTTAGATCAATACAACGAGAGATTATACAAACTGCACTTCAATCTGAGAACAGCGTATTGGAGGCTACGCTCTACCTCAATAATTTTTCACACCAAAATATTTTATTGATTTCACAAAGACAATCAGAATTTTTCTAAGAATGATCAGGTTCAAATAATTCCTTTTTATGCGAGGAGACACATGGAGCTCACGCCAGACTCCCCAGTTACTCAGAATATTGAACCATTTCACTTCATTTTGAACAGAGATACTTTAGTACAACACCTTTCTTAAATGAACCACATCACGTCTCAGGTGACAAGTGCCCAATTTACTCAATGAGACTAAACATTGCTCTGTCTTTCATTTCACATTCTTTTAACAAAGATAGGTAGGCAGCTTTTTTCTCAACTGCCTCTTCAACATACATGCAACAGGTTTAATATCTCTAGAGTGTTAAAAAGAAATTTCTATATCCATATCTTTAACACACATTTTCACATATTGTGCAAGAGATGTGCGAATTTGATTTAGCATGTATATCAAAAATATTATGAGCACATAACAATACAACTCCCCCTATCTAGATACACTTATCAAATATTTACTCTCCTTGGGTGTATGACAAGAAACACACTTGTTAAGACTCAGATGCAACATTATTTATCAAGGGAGTGTATGGTCTTAGAAAATCCAAGGAATGGGTTGTAGCATATATTAACATGCAAGCACACAGTGGAAACATGCAAAATGCAATGTAGAATGCATCATGAATGCAGAATTTCAGATTTTATTTGAATGTTCTAAGTGCATTGCAAATTTTAACATGGGTGCAGAATGCGAATTTTTAGTTTTTCATTTGAGTTAACAAAATATACCTAATTCATGAATTCTAATGCAATGTAATGCAATGCAAAAGCAAGATCCAAACATTTACATTATTGAAACATGAAAGATTATCAATTGATACGAATAGTAAATTAAGATCATTGCAAATCAAGGTAAATTGATTTCATTTCAAACACATGATTCCTCATAAGCCAAACAAATTGATTTTCTGAATTTTGGTACTTGACGGAGTACTTTGATCCTAAGATCACCTCACGCATAATGATAGCTTTCTGACATACTTAATCTGTCATTTCACATATCACATTTGATATATCAAAAATTCATTCAATGAAAGTATGGATGGCTTGTGAAGAACTTGCGAATTAAAGCATAACAGCAAAATCACCAAGTTGACAACAAGAAAAGTAAAGTTGGGGTTTTACCAAACGAGTGTGCCATGTTCCATTTTATTGGAACCCTGTGGGGATGGGTCTATCTGTATTTATTTTTAATATGATTTTTTATTTATTTTTATTTGACTTATTTATTTGTTTTGTTTATTAGGCGTGCCAGTCACGTGTGTGACAATTTCATTGTGCGCTCGATCTGACTTGGTCAGTCGATTGTGAGGTCCGAGTCAGGACCAGAAGTCCGTCATACCATAAAGGCTATGACGTTAATTACGTCCTTCCAAGGAAGGACAACCCTTGATTAAACGCCAAAATAGGAGGCCTCATAAGGCAAACAGATATTCATATACATAACTTTGAACTTCGTACCAGGCCCGGAAGGCGAGTAAGAGAATAACATTAACCACAGAAACAAACTATCTCGCTGAATCGGCGGTTCAAAAATAATCAGACTCAGGGGAAAGGTGAAACAGAGGATATCAATCGCGGACAGGATGAGCCGCGATCATGACGGAGGCTTAAAGCATCGGTTAACATTTCGGCGGCACTTCCCCATAGTCTGGATCATACCCAGAGGGAAATAGGTTATCACCCACGGAGTGCCGGGGTGAAAGCCGAAAGGAAGAGAGAGGTCGGGCCTCTCCACGTTACACATGTATGCCCTAGGGCAATGTTTGATTCTTCCCTCACAGGAGCTGGTGGCACTCATGCATTGGCATGGCTCACCGGAGCTAAGAGGGAGGCGCGTCGTTGTGACTTCGACACGAATCGATGGAACATAAGGGGGTCTACCTCCCTTTAACTTTATCCTCGGGACACATTTGGTGATCCACGAATATCTCTGTGTGGGTTAGCTCTGGGCATTTGGGCTCACAGAGTGGCAACTTAGGCTCTCGGCATGACCTCAGAGAGGAGGCTAAGGCTCCCGGCGTGAGTGGCAAGAAGGTGGAGGTTCCCGGCGTGACCGAGGAGAAAAGTCCAAGAAGCTCCCGGCGCCGACTTCCCGACGCGCTAAAGATTCTCAAAGGGGGGTTCTCGGCATAGGCTAAAAGGGGGAAGAGGAGCTCTCGTCGTGAGGGTTCCCGGCGCGCTCAAGGCCGCGCCGGGAGCTGGTGGCGCCGAGAGGCAGGTGCCGAGAAGGTGGATGTTTGGGCGCCGTGTGTAGACACGCCAAAATTGACATTATTTTGAGTATATTTCATATCGCTCTGCGATGCCCTATTTGACCCTCAAATCAGCTTATTTGAGTGGTTTTTCCCACTTTTCTGGAATTTATCATTTCCTCTTTTTTTTCCTATTTTTCTGGGCATTTATCTCTATTTTCTGAATTCACGCCCTCATCAGGGGCGTGTTTTTGAAACACGCCCTGGTCTAGGGCGTGTCTTTCCCATTTTATCTATTTCTCCCCATTCTATCTATTTTATGAATTTTCTGAATCCACGACTTGGGTAAGGGCGTGTTTTTCTTAAAACATGACTTAACCTAGGGCGTTTCTTTAAGAAAGGACGCCCACACCTTAGGGCGTTAATTCTTTTGGTTTTGACCGACTTCCCCATTTGAGCTCTTTAAATTAACGCCCTTCCAAGGGGCGCTTTTTGAAAAAGTGGCTTTGTTTAAGGCGTGTTTAACATTTTTCAAATATGGGGAGTTTTTATTGTTAAATTTGGTTTTTGAGAAACGCCCTTGTGCAGGGCGTGTTTTTGAGAAACGCCCTAGTGTAAGTCGTCAATTCTTAAATTGACGCCCTTACCTAAGGCGTGTTTCACCTTCTGGCTTCGCAGCCCTATCCCCAGAGAGTCCTTGCTTCGTTAGATGCCTACTTGGTTTGGGCTCTTGCCCGTTCTTATCATTTCCCTATTAGGACTCTTGCCCATGTTTATCTCTTCCTCAACCTATTTAATAGAGCCAATGGCTCTGTTGTTTGGTTGGATTCCTCTTCTTCGGACGCCCATTTTTCTTCCCCCCGTCGTTCTTCTGTTCTTCTTCTTCTTCTTTCTTTTCTTCTTCTGTGTTTTTTTTCTTCTTTTCCTTTCTTACGCAGGTTGCTGTGGCTGAAAGGAGGGGCTTCCACGGTGCATTCTTCATCATCTTATTGAAGCTCACTTCCCCTTGAATATCAAAGCCAAAGCGACAGGCTTCTTCTCTTTTTTTTATTATTATTCTTTTACTATATCATTCGGTTGCATGCATGGTCATTCATGTATCTATTCTTTTTTTAAAACTCAACCACGTTGGGTGTCTCCCCATTTAGTGCAACTCTTGCACTCTTTCCCCCTATTTTTATTCATATTTTCATGCATTCATCATACATCTACCATCCCTTTTGCATAGGGGTTTAAGGGCAATCCCCCTTAAGGTGTGTTCATAATCAATTTTCATGCTCATCTATCTAAGAATTTGATGCTACACTCACCTTTATTCTAATCCATATCTTTTTGGTGTTGTTGTCTTTGTTTTGCAAGGGTAATAAAAGTGAAGAACTCTCCTCGTCGGCCGGCCGATTTGAAGAGAAAGGAAGCACCCACAATCAACCGCGTTTCAAGAGGTATTTTGCGATCATCTCCCCATATTATTTTCCACTTGAGACCCTCGCGTCTCTGGCGATCACACACTCCCCTTAGCACCTCGTGCTCATGCTTATTATTGTTATCATTTTTTATTGATATTTTCATTAAGTGGATTATTCTAAATTAGAGATCTACAAATTGGCGATCACGGTGGGACACTTTGTGTTCTTCCTTTATTACCCCTTTCCCCTTAGGCACCCGCGTGTGCCGTCTCCCTTATTGCACCCTCGGTGCGTCTCCCTTTTGTGCCCCTCGGGCAACCTCCATTGTTTTTTCCCTTCCCTAATTGATTTGCCATTTTGTTGTCTCTTCCTTAGAATCTCCACCTATTTAAAATTCTTGATGAGCATGCTTATTCTAGTGATTGCCATGACGTTGTGATTGAGTGTTATTACTGCTGGCCGTGAAGTTTTTCTGGAGAAAGTGAAGTCACGCCCCTGGCAGAGGCGTTTTTTTTGATTTAACGCCCTAACCCAGGGCGTCTTATTCATATTTCACGCCCTCTGACAGGGCGTTTTCCAGCATATTTGAGAGTTTTCCTGCTTTATATTACTGCCTGTGAATTCACGCCCTGCTCCAGGGCGTCTTTTACTTGATTAGCGCCCCACATCAGGGCGTGTCTTTTTGATTTGACGCCCGCTGGACAGGGCGTCCTTTTATTGATAGCGCCTCACCCTAAGGCGCTTTTTACTCTGCCCCTGGGCCCCTCACGTGATTCACGACAGTCACACTGTCGTGTCTCTTGTTAGTAGCGCCCCCTGCCAGGGCGTGTTTTTACTGTGGGTTTCCAGAACCCCCCGGCTGTGGTTTTTCATGATATTTCATGCTTATCTTTGTTGATTGATCATATTATTGTGGTTGGCCTGTTTACCCTGTTTCATTCATATTTGCATTGGTTTGGGAGCCCCCCTCCTCTTCATTAGGATCCACACACCCCCTTGGTGAAGGAACGACCCTCCATTGAGCATTCCGTCTCTTTGGATTAGAAATTCCTAAACCAAGCCTCCGTAAGTCCCCGCACCCGTGGATTCCCTCACGGACGCCGGGCAGGTTGTACCCTTTTGGAGTCCCGATATAGTTGACCTAATACGTGGTGAGTGAGAGTTCCTAGTTGGCATTGGAGTTCAAATCTCATTTGAAACTAGGACTCTCCTTGTGTGAATCTTTCCAAACTTTATTAAAATCCTTAATTCACCAAGGATAAAACAATCAAAAATCACGGTAACCATTCCAACTTGTGTGCTTATTTGCATGATTATTGAGAATTTTTGATTATATAATGGCTTACCATGATAAACAAAATAACATGTTTAGTTCAATTCATGAGGACGATCAACCTAGTACATCTTATAACCCTCAATTTCAACATGTTCATCAAAATTCTCACCATTCTTTCAAAGGACCACGTCCTCATTCTTATGGTCATGCCCGACCCATGGGCAATGTCCAATCCAATGGTCCTTCAACTCAATTTCGAGCCACTACTCCCTCGGGATCCTCTCGTCCCAATGATGAGAAAGTCTCCCAGATCATTCATGCGTTAGATCATCTTACCCCTCAACAGATCCAAGCCCTTAAGGCCGCCGTTGAGGGTACATCTCATGCATCTCTCCCTCCTTCCAATTCTATTCGGGTGGCCCATCACCCACCTCCTTCCAATTCTATTCGGGTGGCCCATCACCCACCTCCTTCCAATTCTATTCGGGTGGCCCATCACCCATCTCCCTCCAATTCTACACGGGTGGCCCATCACCCACCTCCTCCTTCCAATCCTGATCGGGTAGCCCATTACCCATCTCCTCCTATTCACGCTCCTCCTTGGGTGGTCCGACACCCGTCTCCTTCTATTCCTCCATCACGGCCCCGAGGCCCTTATATTCCTTGCAATCCAGCCCGTTCGGGTTCCTTTACGGGTCGTCCCGTTAATTCCCCTCCACAGCATTTTTATGCCACTCCTCCTCCTTCAAGGCCCTGCCAGCCCTTGGTTGCTCCAGTTACACCCCTCCAACAATCTCTGCTCGATAAGATTACTTTGATGGAGGAACAAATAAAGAGGGTCACGGCTCCTCCTACTCCAGTCAATCCTCTCCATGCCGCTTTAGACGAAATTACAAAGATGGAGAATGAATGGAAAGACAGGATGGATGATTATGACTTCGGCATTCCAAGCGAGGAAGAGCCGGCAATTGAAGAATCTGAGGCAGCGTACGATGATGATGAAGCTCCGCAGGCACCCCTTCCGAGTTTCCTTAATTTCCCGCTCCCTCCACTTTCATTCGATGAACCTCCTACTCAGGATGAAACCATCCCCGATCCAATCCCTATTTATGAGACTAATTGGTGTTACGATGATGGGTCGATACTTCAATCACCCACACCGGCACATTGTAAGTCTCCTCCTATCCTTGACACCGCATACATTACACCTCCCCCTATTACACCATTAACCCCCGCAACACTGGCCTCCCCCAAGCCTTCCACCATTAAACCTCCACCCGTTAAGCCATCTACCTCCACACCATTAGCCTCCGTCGAACCCATCATTAAACCTTCCCTAATCAGCCTCCCACTAGCCTCCACCTCGGCCTCCACTTACCCAATTTCACCACCATTACCCTCCATTATGCCTTTAACCCCAAAACCCATACCTCCACCACATAGCCTTTCGCCTTTACCTATGGTTTATTCTGAGCAGGATCCACCACTTTTTGCACCCGAGCCAATCCCGACCGCTTGCAAGCAAAGGGAGAAACTCGATGTGTTTGAACCTCCGCCTCCACTTACGCCAACACCTTCCATTATAACTCCACCATTCACAAAGCCTTCCGCCTCCGCTTCACCTCCCCTTACTACTCGGAATGGGGGGCCTTCTATAAGCACAGGTGCCGAGGACGATCAAGAGCCGGGCAGCAAGGATTTGGCCGCGCAATTCAAGATTCAAGAATTCATTTGCCGGATGCCAATCCGGGTTATTGTGCCAAGCACGGTCGAAGAAGCCAAGTCGCCGACATGCCAAGCACTGATGCCGTCTAAGGGCCGGGTAGGGCACCCCTTGTTCCAATTTTCGAATTCCGAATTCATTATTCCTTACAAGGGGCGAATGCCCATTTTGCTCAACTTTCCATATATACCACATGCAATGGGCAACACGATGCTTCCCGTTCCAACTCTCCAACTCCCTCACATTGTTGATTTTTGCCTTCAAAGGGGGTTGCCACTTATTGGAGCTCCTTTTATTGAGCCAATTGACTGTATTCTTTCACTACCGTGGAGGGGCAGTTATCTTGATGCTAAGGGGCCTTCCACTTCTTTACCCACCTCCCATTCAACTTCATCTCTATTCTCATCTTTCGCTTCATGGGCCATTCCAAGGGTAAAGAGGAGGATCTCATTCTCTCGCCCTTCATATTCTTCACGTTCTTTGCATTCCATATATTCTGTCACATTTGTGCATTCATCACATCCGTTCTACTGCATTCGCATGCATTTGCACCTCCTGCTTCCCGGGTTTCCAAACCCGTATCTTCCCCGCCTTCCGGCACCGCCGGATATTCCGCGTTTCCCATCTTATTCATATTCATCTTTTTGTCCACTCTCCTTGGGGCATCGCGTCCCCTTTCCTGCTATCTCCCTGGAACCTCCAGGAATTTTATCCCTCCTCTTTGGGCATCTCGCCCTTTCTGATTCTATTCCTCCGGAACCTCCGGACTTTTCCCTCGGGTACGACGCCCCTTTCCATCTTCTCCTTACTGATTTCATTCCTCCGGAACCTCCGGATTCTCTATCTTATTCTTTCTATCTTCTTCCAGGGCATCGCGTCCCTCGGCATTTTCTTCCTCCACCACCTCCGGACCCTCCATCTTTCTTCCGATTCATCTTTCTATTCCTTCATGATATCGCATCATGTGTCCTCTTCTTCCTTTTCCATCATCTTTTTCCCTACTTCTTCCAAGGGCACCGCGTCCCTCGATACTTTATCCCTCCGGAGCCCCCGGATGATTCCTCCTATCACGATTCTCCTCCTTTACCTCCGGACCCTCCAGATCCACCTCTTTCCATCTACCAATTTCTTCTTCTGATTCCCCCTGATTCTGGGTCCGACCCAACTTCTTCCACATCCACTGCTTTGGGCATTTGCCCTTTCTCCCATTGTTTTAGAGGCTTTAGTCCTCACTCCACCTCCTAATTTTTCGCTTCTTTTGTAAACTGTTCCTTGTAATCAGGGTCTCCGCGCCTTAATGAGGGAGTTCTAGCCCTCGCCTCTCTTCCTTTTTTCCTTATTCATCTGAGTCTGGTCTTGGCACCACTCCTTCTTGTTAAGCCACTTTCAATCCTTTGCTTCCAATCCTATGGACTGCCAAAGAGGACTATCCCACGATGATCAACATCGCTTCGCAGCAGCTACTTCTATGAAGGTTGCAAGGTAACATATTGGCGTAAGCGCATTTTTATGATATCATTACCCATTTCTTCACGCATGATTCTCAAAAGGAAGTGCTTCTTAACAAGATTAAGAATGGTGTTTTAAACCTTTATCTTAGGCTTTTGATTGAATCATTTCGAAAAAAGAGTCTTTAGACTTGCTTTGCAGCACCTCTGGTTAATAAAAACCCGCGTTGGGAATTCGACATTCTCTCCCCGCTTGTTAAGAGCAACCCTTAGCTGGGCATTCACACACTTCACGGCGTCTTAGCCGGCTCTTTGGTTAAACACCGTTGCTACCTTGGCCATGCCATGAGTATATCTGAAAGTCTTTTCTCTTCTTTACTCGGCCGAATGCAGGTGCAAGAGGTTGACGGATGAGATGACCAACCTTGGTAATCCCCAATACGAGAGGAGTCTCAAATAGGGGCAGTCTTGACCCAAAATCAATATGAGTTTTCATGATATACATCTCGCCAAAAGGGCTATTATGAAAATCAAGTCAAAATCTCGATAAAAGCAAAATTGAGAATTATGGCATGTCAAGAGTGGCAAAGTCCCCGCAGGGAAAACCCTGGTCGTATGCATGTCAAGGGTCTAAAAATCAAAGGCACAAAGCCCCAGCACAACAGACCACCTCTTTGAGGGTTTAATACCTTGGAAGGAATTTAAACCCGATATCTCCCATCCTGCACAAAGCTTATCTCCAATTGTTCTTCTCTTCTCCCTCCAAGACCGAATGTTTCTCAGGTATGGCCTTGGTAGGGGCACCGTTAATCAATGGCAGTCAGTTATAGGATGCCACACTTTCAATGCACGTTCAGCTTTGGGAAATTTTAGCAAAAAGGGAAGGAACTAGGACCCCTAGCCAGTGGTTCAAAATAATACCTTTGATGCTGCATTAGCTATGTCTAAACCAAAATCCAAAAAAATTGAATGTTGCAAAATCAAACAAAAATTGAATATTTCTTGTCCAAAATCCATAAAAAATGGAATACCTTTCTCAAAACTTCACAAAAAATTGAATATCTTTTACAAAACTTCACAAAAATTTGCATATTGATCAAAACTCATAAAATTTTTTATCTTTTTCAAAACTCATAAAAATTTGCATATTCCAAAACTCCATAAAAAAAATTGCATATTTCTAAAATCCAAAAATTTGCATTGTGTTTTCTGATGGTGTTTTGCAGGAACAGCTTTGCAGAGACCAAAAGCACGGGATGGGTCCTCTCTCTACTTATTGCTATCAATCTATTGATTCTTCCCAATATTCTCATGACATGCCACCCAGGGGCATCATCTCCCTATATCATTCTGATTATCATATCTCATGATTACTCATCTCCAAATCTTTCAATCAACTCCTGCTCGTTTCATCTGATTATTCCGCCGATGGGCATTACCAGATCCCGATTATTTAACTCCAAAACTTGATTAGCCAGATTATCATCCTCATGACAAACAATAAATAATGATGCTTTGCTATGCCATGATTTGACTTATGCTGTTCATGATATATGCTATGATTGGTTGCTTTGATTCATGCTATGCATGCTATGATTAAATGCCTTATTCATTGCTTGTTATATCTTGGCTAATGAATTTTTGAGCGCAGGAAGAGGCTCTTGGTCCCGCCGGCAGGGCATCATCACTCAAAGTCCCACGGTGCTTGCAGCTCATTTCTCAGTTCCCATGCTTATTGATATCACCATCTCCTGTATGCATTTCTACTATATGTTACATACGCTATTATATTATATCAAGGACCTTGTGGCTTTGGTAAATCTGGAATTTGAGTTCCCCTTCATCAAAAACGACGACGATTCCAGAGGCGTCTTAGTCATACGGATAGGCCGTTGAGCCGTCCAAGACTGGGGACGATGGTTCCCTTTTTACGAGTTGGTGCGTGGATAAACGGGCTTCGGCTTAGTATCAGCTCGCAGAATTGGTTTCTTGACCCAGTCTTGGCAGTTTAACAATATTATCCTTGATTATATTATATTTTCATTTGATTATTTTTCCTTTTAACCCAGCATGCATCATGTAGGACTTTGAAACAACTGTTGAAAAATCATTCTGATAAGCTGACTTTGAGAGTTGAATTGATCTTAATATTCTCAGATATGAGCTATTCCATGCCGAATTGTGTCTCAGTTCGCTTTGTTGCTGTTTTGGGTCTTTTCTCGAAAGCTCCCTGTTTGGATTTTTATCATCTTATTTCAACACTTTCCCCTTGATCCACCTTGGCTGCAGCACGTCCACTGGCTGGTAACCGCTCCCCAATGGTGAAACTTACAGGCTTGTGACCTGGGGTACTTCCACCGCGCTGGAAGTCGATCATTTTTTATTTCCTTCGTGCACCGCGTGCACATCTCCCCTTTTATCCAAACATCGTTGATTTCGTTGATTTCTCGAGATTGCTTCATCTCGTGCTTTTGATTTAATTCTCATCAAGTGATGTTGATTGCGTGTCTCATCACACCTTGGCATCTACTTTTCAGTTTGCTACGCTCCCTTGCAAAGCAGACGCCAAGGCGGGGCAGCTGTAGACACGCCAAAATTGACATTATTTTGAGTATATTTCATATCGCTCTGCGATGCCCTATTTGACCCTCAAATCAGCTTATTTGAGTGGTTTTTTCCCACTTTTCTGGAATTTATCATTTCCTCTTTTTTTTCCTATTTTTCTGGGCATTTATCTCTATTTTCTGAATTCACGCCCTCATCAGGGGCGTGTTTTTGAAACACGCCCTGGTCTAGGGCGTGTCTTTCCCATTTTATCTATTTCTCCCCATTCTATCTATTTTATGAATTTTCTGAATCCACGACTTGGGTAAGGGCGTGTTTTTCTTAAAACATGACTTAACCTAGGGCGTTTCTTTAAGAAAGGACGCCCACACCTTAGGGCGTTAATTCTTTTGGTTTTGACCGACTTCCCCATTTGAGCTCTTTAAATTAACGCCCTTCCAAGGGGCGCTTTTTGAAAAAGTGGCTTTGTTTAAGGCGTGTTTAACATTTTTCAAATATGGGGAGTTTTTATTGTTAAATTTGGTTTTTGAGAAACGCCCTTGTGCAGGGCGTGTTTTTGAGAAACGCCCTAGTGTAAGTCGTCAATTCTTAAATTGACGCCCTTACCTAAGGCGTGTTTCACCTTCTGGCTTCGCAGCCCTATCCCCAGAGAGTCCTTGCTTCGTTAGATGCCTACTTGGTTTGGGCTCTTGCCCGTTCTTATCATTTCCCTATTAGGACTCTTGCCCATGTTTATCTCTTCCTCAACCTATTTAATAGAGCCAATGGCTCTGTTGTTTGGTTGGATTCCTCTTCTTCGGACGCCCATTTTTCTTCCCCCCGTCGTTCTTCTGTTCTTCTTCTTCTTCTTTCTTTTCTTCTTCTGTGTTTTTTTTCTTCTTTTCCTTTCTTACGCAGGTTGCTGTGGCTGAAAGGAGGGGCTTCCACGGTGCATTCTTCATCATCTTATTGAAGCTCACTTCCCCTTGAATATCAAAGCCAAAGCGACAGGCTTCTTCTCTTTTTTTATTATTATTCTTTTACTATATCATTCGGTTGCATGCATGGTCATTCATGTATCTATTCTTTTTTTAAAAACTCAACCACGTTGGGTGTCTCCCCATTTAGTGCAACTCTTGCACTCTTTCCCCCTATTTTTATTCATATTTTCATGCATTCATCATACATCTACCATCCCTTTTGCATAGGGGTTTAAGGGCAATCCCCCTTAAGGTGTGTTCATAATCAATTTTCATGCTCATCTATCTAAGAATTTGATGCTACACTCACCTTTATTCTAATCCATATCTTTTTGGTGTTGTTGTCTTTGTTTTGCAAGGGTAATAAAAGTGAAGAACTCTCCTCGTCGGCCGGCCGATTTGAAGAGAAAGGAAGCACCCACAATCAACCGCGTTTCAAGAGGTATTTTGCGATCATCTCCCCATATTATTTTCCACTTGAGACCCTCGCGTCTCCGGCGATCACACACTCCCCTTAGCACCTCGTGCTCATGCTTATTATTGTTATCATTTTTTATTGATATTTTCATTAAGTGGATTATTCTAAATTAGAGATCTACACCGTGAGGAGTCCAGGATTTTCCGGTACCCTGTTTTTAAGATTTTGAGGGTTTTCTGGGAATTATATGAAGTAGATTGGCTCCGGGGACTAGAGATGGGGTTTAACTAGCTTTAGTTGTATATGCTTCAAAGGAGGCCGAGAGCTGAGAGGGATTGGAGGGGAAGAGCCCCACACAGAGGTCCTTTTCACCATTACCATGCGGAGTCCAGAGGACAGCTTCAGTATTATCTTTCATCGGCCTGGGAGGATTTCAGCAGCACCTCCCCCGTACCTAGCGTATGCCAGGGAGTGATAGACGATCACCCACGGAGTGCCGGGATGAAAGCCAGAATAAGGGGGGTGTGGGACCCCTAGCCCGTGTATGTGATCATAGCACCAACTTAATATCCCTTTGAGGCCATTGAAACTTATGCAGTGGCAGAGTTTCTCTGGCTCGTAAGGTTATGTAGGGGAGTTATCCCCAATGATGTTTATCCCTTAGGTACATATGATGATCTGGGGTATCCTTCGACAGGATGCAAAGCTTGGTTGATCGGGCTTCAAAGGGCATCTGTGTGGTTCCTTGGCCTGTAGCAGGAAGGCTTTCATCTGGGGTTCAAGGAATAGAGGATTCACAGCGTAAAGAAAGGGTGGCAGGAAGCATAGTTCCCGGCGTAAGTGGCATTGGCCAAAAAAAGGGGGGAGCTCTCGGCGCAGGGGTTCTCGGCGCGGTAATGACAGCGCCGGGAACCCGGCGTCGGGAGGCCCCCAGGCCGGGAAGGCTGTATCGCAAGAAGCTTTGTCTGGCTTGCTGAAGGGGCTAAAGCAAGGGGGATCTCTCGGCGGAGTAGTTCTCGGCGGGGAAATGACCACGCCGGGAAGGGGCTAAAGGGATTATGGCTTAGTTGCGATACCCTGCTCAGGAGATTTCTGGGATTTCTGGCTCGGATTGAGGCAAGATCTGGGCTGCAGGAGGGGATTACATGGGGGTTAGCATCAGTCAAAGGGCAGATCATCCATTATTGAATCCTCGTGGGACGTATGGCATTTCCTCTACTCACCTGCTGCTCAGACGGTCAAGAGATTGATGTCTCTGACCCTGAACGAGACGGGAGCTCGACAGACATCTATAATATCCGGGAAAATCATGATCCGAGGGGAAGGAAGAGGGGGGACAGAGCCCAATAACCCATTGAATGAGGGTTGAGGTTCCGTCCTCATCCTTCACTAGAGAACAGGCTAGGGAGGGGGCGGTCGAAACATGAATCGGAAAGCTATAACATTTGGGCAAACCGATATTCAGAAGAACAACCGATGCAAGAAGGGGAGAAAGACAGCAGACATTCCAATCGATCGAATGCTCAAACGAGCCATGTTGATCCTTCATTTCATTGCATCATCCCAAACCTATACAGATCGTAGAAGGTAAATGAAAGACAGAGAAATGGAAATCAAGACCGGAATCCTCCGGCTACATTGATACATCGAGAAAGCCTCGCCAGATTACATCAGAAGAAAAGAAACAAAGAAAGGAAAGCATGGGGGAGGGTGGAGCATTGACTCATCTCCCTCCCCGGCTACCCACCTGAATCTCCCTTTCTTCTTCCTCTCTCAGCTTCTTATTTTTTTCCCTCTCGGTCTCTCTTCTGGCTTTTTTCTATCTGGTTTTCGTTTCTACTGTTCTTCCTCCCTTTTCGTCTCTGTCTCCCCTTCGAAGGGAAGGGGCTTTATAGCCGTCCCTTTGTTTCCTTCTCAGCAGGCACCTCACGGCGCGCCTCAGCTGAGGGCTTCCCGGCGCGCAGGCTCCAGCCTCTTGGTGCAGCCATTGGGCTTTGACAAGGTGGCTCCCGGCGCCACTATTACAGGCCCATTTAGGTCTCTTTGACCAGGCCTTTCATAGGCCCCTCACGTACATCAGTACCCAAGAGGGTCCCCCGTTGGTAATATATTTTGCATTGAGATCATTAGTAGGGTTTTCATCAGTCCGCAGACAGGGGTTTCATCAGTATTGCCATCTGAATGATGACAAAATCGGGCGTCATTTTATCGATATCGGCACCTGAATGGTGACGAGATCGGACATCAGCTTTAGTCTGGGAAGACTTCAGCCGGGTGTATAATCTGTGGAGACGATTCTTCTTGTGTTCTGACTTTGCAAAAGCCTTTGCAATCTTCATCTGCCGGGACCGGCTTCATCTTTATCTTACATCACATCTGTTAATAAGTCGACATCTGACTTACCATGACATGTCATCTGTGGATTCTTGGATGAGGCAGCAACATAGTTCCTATTAAAGTGTGCTAGGAAGTCTCATTAGTCAAGCGACTACTGCTTTGTTAGTGCTGCCATCTGAGTGACATCGGCACCGGACATCAGCTCGGCCGACAAAGGCTTCAGCCGGGTAAATGGTTGACGAGCTTCATCATTGGTCTTTCACTGTGGGTATGATCTGCTTCCACCCTTGTTCATTTTCAAGGTGTCAACAAACCCCTTTCATTCTTTATTTTCTCAAGGCATACCTGCATGAAAAATAACCCATTTGACAAATTTGGGAACCCAAGCCTTCTTGGATCCTTTGGAGTTAGTAGCATTACCACCAATTGAATTCTTCCACAGTTTCATTGCTTCCATATCATCATTTTTCATGATCCTGTAGTCCTCAATCACATGACCATAGTTTCCACAATAAAAATAATGAGGAAGTGCAGTTTTAGCAAAGGATTTCCTTTTGGGAGCAAAAGCATTTTCAAAAGTATTCCATCTCCTATTTCCAAAAGATCTCGGTTTAACAAAATTAAACCTAGCATTCATTCTAGAAGCATTAGAATCATGATTTTTCAAAAAAAAAATAGTTTTTCATAACATGCCCGTACTTCCCACAATGATAGCAACACGGAGAAGTAGTTCTAACAAATGATTTTTTATTATTAGCATAAGTTTTTTCAAAGAGCTTTCCCTTGTTAGATGAAAACCTTTGAGCACGAAAGACATATTTGTCACTGAATTTTCTTTGAAAATCAAACTTCGCATTCATGGCACAATAATCATCATTTTATTTCACAAAGTAATTATCTATGACATGCCCAAGTTTATGACAATAGAAACAAGAAACATTTCTTTGTGATTTGAAAGTATTTTTCTTTTTGCATGTAAATTTGTCGTACTCTTTCATGACAACATAATCATCCATAACATGTCTAAACATACCACAATAGAAACATTCAACATTCGATTTTGATTTTTGAAATCTATTTGGCATGGAAGGCTTAGTGTTGACATTTTTCTTTTTCATGAAATCATTTTTAGAATTTTTGATTTGAGAAGTGGGAGGAGGTATTTTGGAAGTGCTAGGAGTGTTGGATGCATGAACAAAAGAGATTTTCAAATTAAATTCAAAAGATTTTTTGTTTACCGGAGTGTATCCAAGACCCTCTTTTTGAAAGTTCACTTTAACACCTGGCACTTTGTCTAAGTTCTCATTCCCTTTGACAAATTTAGAAAGTGAAGCATTTAAATCAACAATTTCAGATTCAAGTGAAGCAATGGGCAGCTCATAACTTGTAATTTCTTGTTCGCTGCAAATAATAGTCTCATTCAACATTCTATTGGTAATTTTATAGCTTCCAATCTCTTGTTCCAACACAAGTAGTTTTTCAGATTCAACATTGACATTCAAAGCTTTTCCTTTTTCAAAAGTTAACAATTTTTCAGACATGACATTGTTTAATTGTTTCAACTTTTCATTTTCAGATTTAAACAACGCATTTTCTATTTCAAATTTTTCAATACATTTCAAGCTACCTTCAAGAAGAGAAACTTGAATTAGCATAGCACCATTATGCTTTTTAAGCTCTTCATTTTCATTCATGATGCTTTTACTATCAATTTCAGAATCAAGAAGTTTTTCAAGTATTTTATCATCGTCAGACAATGAATCTAACTTGTTTCTAAGATGTTTTTCGGTTTCCTCAAGCAATAAAATCTTAGACAACAAGAGTTCATTTTGTTCACTCAAATCATGGCAAACGTTCTCATTTTCAAGAGCAGTATTAGATTTTCTAAACATCCCTAGCTCTTCATTCATGCAAGACATCTCATCTGAAAATAATTCAACTTTGGATTCTAGAAGTTCATTTTCGTATTCTAGGTTCTCAATCTTTGACTCCAAAGTTTTACAATTTTCACATGAAGGATTATCATGCACATTCTCACTAGTTTTCTTTTTCAAAGTTTTATTTTCTGACTTGAGCCTCTTACATTTTTCATACAAATTAGCATAAGCTATTTCCCATTCCTCAATAGAAAGCTCTTCATTTTCAAAATTTACCACATCAACATTTTCAACATGGCATTGATCAGCATCATCGGCCATGAGACCTTTTTGTCCTTCCTTCTCTTGAGCTTTGATCAACTCATCCATAAGCTCCTTTGTCGACCTACAAGAAGATACAAAAGGATACTTGTTAGTACTCACGGAAGCTTTCAATAAACTCAAGATAGTGAGATTTTCATGGTTCTTCAATTTATCATGATTAGACCACTTGGTCTCATCTAGAGGTAATATGTGAGGACCATCATAAATCAACATCCAAATATTAGGATTAATAGGATTAATCATTCCACACATTTTACCTAACCATGAAGTAAAATCAGAACCATTAAAAATAGGCAAGCAATTCATTGATACATGCTCAACAGAAAAAATCATAATTGTAGAATGCACTAGGATCACTCTGTAGATCATTAGATCTAGGGACAACAGAGCCTTGCTCTGATACCAATTGTTGGGTCCCGTAGTGCAGGAACACGGTTCTAGAGGGGGGGTGAATAGAACCCTCTACTAAAAACTATGTCCAATTAAAAACTTAAACCTACTTACAGCAGAATTAGCAAATTAGCAAGATTGAGGAATTTAAACTAATTAGAATAGACTTGATTCTCTCAATCTCACCATACTCACTCGAACCGATAATTAGATATGAACAATAAAGTAAACCACCACAACACAAACCACAATGCAAGCCATAATGCACGGGGATTTTTAAGGTGGTTCGGGACCACGACGGGCTCCATACGTCCACCCCTCACCAAATCGATGAGGCTTCACTACTGTTTGAAACAGCCCAGGGATAAATCCCCACACACACACACGGAGCCAAGCTCCAACACACACACATAGGGCGACGCCTACACAACCACACGGCAGTAAACTCCCAACCACACACGGGGAACACACCCCAAGATATGTCTAAGCACACACGAGGATATGCTCCCCACAAAATGACGCACATGCGTCAACACAATCACTCGGAGAACCCTTTCTCCGAACCCCCACATAATATATCCTTCCAAAAATTTAAGAAGCGAAGACAAATAGATGCATTGAGCCCCAAACAAACTCTAAAGACTGAATCAAAGACGATAAAGCATGTATGCAGCTCCCCCTTCAAGAAAGACTCCGGCTCTTCTTGGCTCGTTATCGGATGGCCTCTTTTCAAGACGCTTCTTTTCTTCTTCTACCACGAGCTCCAAATCTTCATGGATGGAGATGAAATCAGCCTTGCAAGAGCTCCTCTTGCTTTTCCCCCTTTTCTAATCCTACAAGACAACACAAATAAGCATTAGGGTTCTTCCTCCACAAAATCGTAGCTCTTATATATGCAACTCAAGGGGTAGAGAAAAGACTCATAAAACCCTCCTAATATATGTTAGAAACACCCTAATAACAATAGGAACTAATGGGGGGTAGTATGGTAATGTTTAGAGAGATTTTCATAAGGTTTTAAACTCTCCCGGAAATCCTATTCCGGAAGGGTCGACCCTTAGGGTCCACCCTCGGGCATCCAGAGGGCTGCTGGCAGCAAAATAAAAGTCCAACACTCATCGGTCGACCCTTGGGGCGACCCATGCAGGGGGGTCGACCCCGGGGGTCAACCCCTGTGCACTGGGTGCACAGTTTGGCAAGATTAAGTTCTTCAGCCTCCAGGGGTTGACCCTATAGGTCGACCCATGCTAGAAATGATCAAAACTCATCCTCAAACCTCCATGAATCCAAGGGAATAAAAGTGATTAGATGTTACCATAATCCCATGAAGATTAACCATGAATTTTCATCCTGAAAAACATGATAAAGCAAGATGTTAGATTAGAATCAAAATAGTTGCATCAAGCAATAACACTATGAACTTGTTCACATTAAAACACATCATTGAACCCAATTAATCATGTATTTGGCTTCTCATATCAATCAACAAAAACACATTCCACAATATAACAAGTTTTTGTTGTGATGAAATTGAATCTCTCAATTGTCGAAATACAAAGGCATGAAAGCTGAACCTCAACCTCCTCCAATTCAGGCACACAAGATGGGTAATAGTTATTACCATGATCCACTTGATGTGGGAGGGTATAAAACCATCCTTGGACCTACAAAATCACAAGTGTATCAAGTTACCATATGTATGAAAGTTAAGAGCTCATAAACATGATTCTTCCAAAAGAACCTCCATAACTTGTCAACCTTCCAAATGCTCATTGCATAAATAAATATTTCCATAAAGACATAAGTCACAAGCTTTGGCATTTGATGAACTTTGAATCTTCTATCGCATCCAAGGCATATACAATGATATTGCAGCTCAATCAATCATTTAGCATTTACCGAAGTACACATGCACAACATGAGGCTCAATATGACATTTATCCAAGCACATTTTTCACAAAATCTTTCTCATTCAATACAAAGTAATCTCACCAAGTGTATATGCAATGTATATGCAATGTGCAAGCATCATTCCATCACAAGGTAACCAAAAACCATTCACATTAATAGTCCATGTGGAAACTCATATATAGAGAGCCACACAAAGTCATAGAAGCATCCACATGATGAAATCACAATAACAACATTTTATAATCATCAAAATCACATACACAACAGGTGTAGAAGAAGAAATTGTAGATGAAAAAAAAATGAACAACTTTCATGAAGGGAGAAAGATGAGAAGACGATAAGAAGAGGGATAAAATGGGGCAAGAACATAGAAAAAAATATTGGGTTCTCGAGTGAACAGTGTAGTCTGCTAAAAAAATGCAAATAACTTGAAATCGGTGGAGAACTGGCCAATGGCGTAGAAGAAGAAAATCTAGAGTTTTAAAAATGAACAACTTTGGTGAAGGGAACTTAATGAATAGAGAAATAGAAGGGGATGAAAAAGGGCCGCGTTCAGGACTGCGTAGCGAAAGGGGCCAAATGCTTGATGGAAGTCAACCTAAATGGGCCGCAAGTCAACTTGGAAGGCCGGAAGCTGATAAAATAAGCCCCAGGGCTCTAAGAAATAATGATCTCTGAAGTCCAAAGGCTACGGAACAATGAAATGGGCTCGAAATCTATACAAGGAAGGCTCCAAATAATGGGTAATTCGGGACATCAAAAATGATGAATAAGAGAAATGACGTAACTTGCGGGCTAAAAACGGGTGTCAACAACGGGATCACCTTTCATATTCTCGCCAAGATTTGGGGCCCCGTGGCTTCCTCCTAAAATTCTAACTTCCTCGATTTGAAATTGCAGGGCTGAATTTCAAACAAGCGAGATGGCAGTCTTCCGGGCCGCTTGTGGTGGCCAGCCATGCCGAGCATGGCTACCTTGCTGTGCCGACCCAGTTCGATAGCTTTCCTCCTGTTGTGGGCTTCCCCAACTTCTTGAGTGTGGCCTTCGTCAAACTCTTGGACATCCAGGAGAACAACTCCATTGCCACTACAACGGCGACAACAAACAAGATTGAAGCGGTGGGTAGCCTTGTCCACCACGCTCACCACTCCACCTCAAGCAAAAAGGGGTGCACCCCGGCTGTCAGTGTTGGACGGTATGAGAGGATCTAGAGGGGTGGTGAATAGATCCTACACCCAATTTATGACCACTTTGAACCACTATCGAAAATCAGCAAGGCGAAGAGACTGGATCAATCGAGATACTAAACTAAAGAACAGAAATATTAGCAATGGAACGATGTTGAACGCACTTGATAACTTAAGGCACCTGTGAAGAGGGAGTAGAGGGAATGAGTATCAAGCAACAAACCATAACACAATGATTTTAAGGTGGTTCGGTTGCTATCAAAGACACCTACGTCCACCCCGCACCAACTTGGTGAGGCTTCCACTCTTTGGCCAAACGAGACACACACACACTGGAATCTAGCATAACACGGGGACTAGCCCCACCCCCCACCTACACACACAAGGACAAGTCCTTAACACACATGGGGGTGAAACCCCACAAAGGAGAAACAAACCAAAACAAGAAAGCAAACACACACACGCTGCAATTGCAGCTTACACGGTGACAGCTCCCCACACACAAGAATGTTTTGAAGATCAAGAAAAACAACAATGAAATAAATAGGAAAAATGAGTTCAGCAGAGTGAAGAATACAACAAAACTGTGAAGCAGATCAAGGGTTGAAGAATAGCATGGCTGAAGGAGATGACTGGCTGCACTCTTTTCTCCTTTACCTCTCTAATCTCTTTCTAGAAACTCAGGGCAGA
Organism: Amorphophallus konjac; assembly: GCA_022559845.1. Classification (NCBI taxonomy): domain Eukaryota; kingdom Viridiplantae; phylum Streptophyta; class Magnoliopsida; order Alismatales; family Araceae; genus Amorphophallus; species Amorphophallus konjac. The sequence continues at coordinate 91,036,951 of CM040118.1, forward strand.
ATCTCTCTTTCTATTTCTTTTCTCTCTGATTCCCACATCCAGGGCTCTTCTAGGCTCTCTAGTAGCAATGGCAGCAGCAGCTCTATGCTAAGAAGGGGTGTCCAATTTATAGCCTTAAGAGGCAAAAATTTGCCCTTCAAAACTTGTAATTGAATGGCTGGAATAAACAAAGTAAGGTTTGACCAAAGAAGCATGTAGAACCTTAATCACCATTGGCAGAGAGGACATCCTTCTATCCTATGAGCTTTTCTTTTTAGATACACTTCTATTGGCTAACTCTTGGTGAAAGGACTGCAGAGGAGGAGGCATTTCCAAGATGCTATACTGACAGATAATATGACCAAAAGGTCGCTCTGGAAAGTTATGATGACAGGGACATTTGTGTGTCCTAGGAATCTTCTCTACTCCTCGAAAACCATGTTTTCAGAGGATTACGTCAGATCTTTTTGCTCTCTATACGGTTTTCAAAAAGCATAGATTAGATAGAATATTCAGAGAGACCTTAAGTGCGTTGACGTAACTTTGCCCATGCGTCGACGCAGCTTGTTGATGGTGGCCTTATAGACGGCTTCTGGAAGACCCTGGCGTCGATGCCCTGAAAGAAGTGCGTTGACGCATCTGCTTGGAGGTGCGTTTACAACGCTCTCTGGAAGGCCCCTGCATCGATGCCCTGAAGAAATAGGGTCGGCACATTCTGCGCTGTCAGCCTATCCTCCTACTGCAGAAGCTCGTGGGGTCGACGCATCATAGTTCCTACGTCGACGCAACTAGGAAGGCTAGCTTGAAGCCTTGCTGAAAGTCCTTGAGCGTCGACGCTACTTGCATGGTGCATCGATGCCCTGTTCAGAGATGTGTTTATAATGTTCTCTGGAAGAGCCTATGCGTTGAGGCCTTGGGTTGATGGGGTCGATGCATCCTTTAAGCTTGGTTGAACTTCTTCATACCTATCCAATTAAAGGATGTTTCATGAGTTTCTAAATTAATTGGCCAATGACTTATTAGTGAGACATCATCAAAACATCACTTACACAACATTCTCCCCCTTTTTGATGATGGCAACTATGAGTCATTGTGCTCACAGTTTTGACATCAAATTTGAACACAACTATCATGAAGCACATCATGAGTACATGAAGGACTATGTCAACAATGTGAAGAATTCATTCATGATATGTAATGAACACATGCAGATATACAAAATGTGACATACAAAACTCTCTTTCTCTCTCCCCCATGCAGACATATAAACTATGCAAACATATAAACTCTCTCTCCCCCTTTGACATCGGCAAAACATGATGGGTACTCTGGAACGAGCAGCTTTGAGTATGAGATGTGGAGAAAAGGTTCAGAAGAAAGATTCAAGACTAAGGCAATTCAGAGTAGATGAGTGCAATAGCTCCACAAGCAGATATCTCACAGCACATAATCATGTCATGGTGGTAGAGTATGAACTGATGGGTTTAAAAGCAATAACATTTAGAAGTATTAGAATTCAAGCAACTAACAAGAAGGTGCTCACCCAAGATTACTAGTGTAGATGCTCAACAAAGGGAACCGAAGTTCTGGATAATCCCTGTTCGGTCTAATTCATTGAGATCCAATGACATTTCAGGAATAACTACCATGAGTGTTGAAGCCAAACAAGATGGAATAGTGAGACCTTAATTAAACATGCACCCTTTCAGAACTGACATTCAAGTTCAACTAACACTTTTTTACGTGAGGAATCACATTTATTAGATGCAAATGCCCCCGTTACTCAGTGCAGTTAACTGTCATGCCTCATTTGAGCAGAGATAACTTGCCACTTCATGCCTGACCCGCTATCACTTCATTGGAGAAGGGGCATAGTTTCTCAGTGGACAAGAGTCATTGCTCTGTTAAGCCCTTCTACCTCATATATATATATATATATATATATATATATATATATATATATATATATATATTAAAAATAAACTCTGCCAGATCAGAGTTAGTTAAGACATCACCATTTGACGCGAACCACCTCATGTCTCAGCTTGAGCGCATTCGGTTACTTAGTAAGCCCTAACCATTGCTCTGCAATGAGTGCTTTGGATAAATTTCACTTGATACGGTTGTTCGATCACAATACTCAATAGAAGTTCATCAACCAAAATTGTCAATGAAAATGCATAAGCAGACCATGGAACATTAGAAGGTATAACATGTAGAGCATCAACAGAAGTAAGCCTGTGGAGTCCCTCCTCCAAGGTGCTAGTTTTCAGACTTCAGGAAGTTGTTGATTTTAAGCCACAATTCATTTAAAAAACCATGATAAAAGGAGATTCAGGAGATTGCTTTCAGAGAAGCCAGTCAATAAAAATAGTCTTAGAAGAGAATCTCTCCTTGAAACAATCCACAAGGGAGTGACAAATGAAAAGGACACACTCTCCTTCATAGATGCAATCCATAAGAAATGAAGAAAGTGTGAAATGCTCGGGATGTTGACAAGAGCGTCGACCTATTTATAACAGGGCGTCGACGCATAGCAGACTCACCAAAGGGATATTTTGGGCGCTTTGAACTATGGCGTCGACGCATACTTATCAGTGTGTCGACGCACTGGAGCCAGACAGAAGAAAAGCTTCTAATGCATCAGAATGGACTACAAACCTGTTTCAAGAATATTCTATCAACTCCTCCTCAATCCATGGACACTAAAATACAATTTGTGAGGACCCTTGGTACTTGACGGAGTATCTCTCTCGCATAGTGAGTGCTCCAAGACAGACTGTGACTGCCCTTTCACATGTCACCATTTTATATACCATTGAGTCTTGTAATGAGATGAACAACCTACAACTTATGAACAATGCATCCAATTAGTCATGCATGATGGACTCCTGATGTGGCCGAAATGTTCGTCGTTAAAACCTGCGACAATCAATCAAAAATAATTACCGAACTCACGATATAATCTAAATTAACTGTAATACACTGGTGAGCACGGGTCGAATCCATAGAGGAATGTTGAGGTTGAAAACTTTGATTTTTTTTTGAGCAAAAATAGATGAATGTTTTAGATTTTCATAATTTAAAGAACATGAAATAAACCTATCTAATCCAACAAAATTAAATGCGAAATAAAATAGACGAATTTGAGACAGTTGGTGCGGCCGTGGTATGATAACGGCGTCGTCTCCTCGAGTCTTTGATTTACGAGTCATCGAGAAAGGCTACGTACACTCATCCGGATCGGAACCGCTTCTCTTGACCGTCTTTAGAAGAAGTTTAGAGGGTGAAGGATAAAGAATTTAGGAAGAGAGGTTAGAGAGATGGAGGGAATTTGTGCTAAGTAAAAAATGTAAATAACAACACCATTGTGATAAAACATGAATTAAAACTAACTTGAAAGTGTATAAACATTACAACAAAACAAATAAATTACAATAAAGGAAATGACAAGAGATGGGAAGATAGAGAAGCTATCTACTTGACAAGAGAGAGGGAGAGAAACATAATGCTACGTAAAGAAGGGGAGAGGGAAGGAGAGAGGCTATCTACGTAACAAGCATTCTAAGGCCTAATGGAGTGGGGAAGAGAGAGACAAGCCACTTCCCATCTCCTTTTATAGGCTCCAAAACAAGAACTTTCTCTAATGTGAACACCCCCGTGTGAAGCCTTAATTTTTAGTCTCCTATTTTTGCTCCACGTGAAGAGGCCGCTTTGGAGACTCGCCTGCCGCGTGAAACCCGCCAAAGCAACCTACTGTGCTTCCCAAAATTGCCTCCTGCGCCATTTCTTTTGACCATGCGTCTGCCGACTGAAGCGCTCCCATGCCTTGGCCACTCCGCCTCGTGAAGGAGGCCACGTTGCCCGTGCCTTGTGCCGCTGACCACCCAGCATCTGCCAACCTGAGGCGCACCCGCCATGGCGCGTTGACCGCGCCTGCACTAGCGCCCACACCCGCCGAAGCTGCTCCGTCGACCGTGCCGCGCGTGAAGACTTCTCCCGCATGAGAAGCCCTCCAAGCCACCTCGTCACCCATTTTAGGCGCGTGAAGCCCGGCAGCGCCTTTGAATGCACATGAGAAGAGGCCGCTGGCCTCTTGTTGAAGCTGTTGATATATATATATATATATATATATATATATATATATATATATATATTATCTATCTCAATACATATCTATATTTATATGAATGCCATTTGTTTATTTTCTTTTATTATTATTTTATTATTATTATTTTAAACAAGCCCATGGGCCTTTGGCCCATTTATACTTTTCTTCTTCTTCTTTTCTTTCTTTTTTTCTTTTCATCTTTAATGGACTTTGGCTTCTTCTTTGTGCCTGCAAAATAAGCAAATTTATTCATTAAAATTACTTAATTCTATAAAACTAAATATTTTACTCTAGAATATGATTAAGTGTGATAAATACATAATAATACATATTAAAGCTCATAAAAATATGATATGACATTAATTAACATGTAAAAATACACACTTATCACATCTCCCAACTTACTCGTTGCTAGTCCCTTAGCAATGCAAACAATTAAAAATTTAGGACCAACAAGAGTTTGCAAAATCCATACTTTCATATCCAGATTTTCTTTCACAGAATTAACTAAAGATTAAGAATCTGGAAACATTAACACACACTAGCCTTAGATTTGAAAATTAAGGTACATGATCAAGAATTCAACTCAAAATTCAATAGCACTAGTGCATGTGTAAATACTAAATCCACAGCGTAGACACTTGCATCCCCCATTTGCTATTCCAAATAAGTGCCTTTCAACCCTGCACCTCTTAATCAGAGCATTAAGCATATTAACTTTTTATCTGCCTTATTACTTCATCCCTTAGGGATCTTTTTATTTTTCTACACACATGATGTTGCACTACCCTTCACTGTTTAACACGAACCTCGACTCAGGCCCGATTTCGTATATCAAGGTTCCCTTTTCCTTTTGACGCCAATCTCAACACGTCTTAGGTGAAGTAGGAACGGTTACTCAGATTCGGAGCATTTTTCATGGTGTTTTCTCAAAGTTTTTTTTTAATTGTGCTTTTGCACTAATTTTGATAGATAACTTGGCAGAAAGTTTATAAAAGATCTCTTTTTTATGAAGTGCAAAATATCAGACAACATACCCAAAATAGCAGAAGATTTGTCCGGCATGTTTCATTAGCGTGCAAGTGATTTTCATTTTTCTAAAGTGCACATGAATTTTAAAGATATTCTAAGATCAATTTTCCATTGCTAGACTAAATAAATTTCCATCATCTTTCTCCCAGTCTTTTCTATTCCAGAATTATGTTCAATGAGAGCATGAATCATGAAACTACCAATGTGTTTTTATTTATTTTTTGATTTTATTTTGAAAAAAATGAGGTTGTATATGAATGCAACATGTGCAATGGCATGATTTTCGTCACCTCAACTTAAATGACATTGTCCTCAATGGCATGAACAATATGAATTAATAGAACAATGTAGATATAAAATGTGTGAAGGAACGGTACAACCTGGTGGAAGTGAACTGTGACGGGCTCGAGTTTCGAATAAAAGGTGGTACATGGCTTTGAAAATCTGGGCAACAGAGCAAGCAATCATCTCTCTCTCCCCCCAACTTATCATTTATTCACTCCTACAAAATAAAAAAAAACATAATAAAAACTTGGGTTGCCTCCCAAGAAGCCATTTTTACGTCTTCAGCCAAACGCAATGTAGCTCACTAACCAACGCGTGGCAGTCAGAATGAGGCACCAAGTGATCTTGTCCTCCTTCAAATTCCAGCCCTTATGCCATTGGAAGACAAGAGTAAGCATGTACGTATCGAGGCTAGAAATATGCTGGGCTCGCACACTATTGATTGTAACTTTAACCATATATGTGAGCCAGTTTTCATCTTTTGGGATCATGAAATGATCGAGGTGGAACATTGGCACAACATCTACCCATTGTCTCCCTTGTCTTGTATCTTCCATCCTGACTAATCCTTTACTGACTACTTCCTCCAAGGGAACTTGGTTAGGCACTGGTGGCATATGAATAAGATTGTCATCATTAGCCACATTCCTCTCAGTAACAGCCTCATGAGCATTAAGGGCAGTAATCAACTGGTTTTCCTGATGGGAAGTCAAATCAAATGTGAATATTACTGGCACATCCCCCTCAGGTCCTAGAATGTCATAGTGGAGATGTTGTACTGTCAGGGGAATCAAATTGGAAGGAAACGTGATCCCAGAATCTAACTCATTCACTGATTCAAACATAATTGGATAGGGCTCAGGGTTTAGATCAAATGTGAATTTTTCTAATAAGACCCTTTCATCACACTCATCACTCAATCGAAGATTATCAATCACATTTGCCAATAATGGGGTGGGTAGATGAAATGTAAACTTTTCCACCAAGGCCCCCCCATCATCATGTTCTTCAAGGGGAGGAGGATATTCAGAATTTGTTTTCATTAAATCAACAAAATTATTGATTACAAAGCAATCCTCCTCGTCATGTATATCCTCAATTGAGTTGTGTGGGTCACTATTCTTCATAGTTATATTCTCAATCTTAAAACATTCATAGGATGGGGTGATGATATCAATATGATCATTTTTATCCTTCACTTCACCCCCTAATTCTGTCCCTTCCTCCATCATGGTATTGCTAGTGCACTCCCCCTCACTCCCAATAGTGATATCCTGAGCCAAAATGACAGGCATCAGATCATCATCATCATCATTCACGTATTGAGGGGGTTGGTTGAATATTGAAGGAGGGCCATGGTACGTAGACTGAGAGTACACGATTTGAGGTTCAAAGTAGTGGCCCGATGAATCACCCCTAGTATCGATGTTGCTTTTAAAGTTAGGATGAGATGAGTGGAGCTGAAGTTGATTGCACATGGGCTGCTCGCGGGCTACTTGGGGTGAAAGTTTAGACAAATGGGCTAGAAATGTTGGATCCATCTAAGGTAAATTTGGGTGATTACTCCAGCCAAGATTATAATCATCTGAAAAGGTATCACACTGGCGTGGAGAGAACCCTAGGGCATTTTGGACTTGAGCTTGGATGACTGGTGGGAGTCGGGCTACCGTAGGACATTCACTCACATGGTGAGTGAGACTGGCGCAGCACTCACAGGCTTCTTTGAAAGTTTGGATTGGGTTTCCAGCCTGTGTGAAAGATCCTACAGATGAGATTGAGGCCTGATTCATCGAATTTTCACTCAAAATTTTAAACAGATCATAAACCTCATCTTCACATTTGTTCATAAATGCCCATTCGCAACATGTGTCCACCATTTGCCTATCATAATCAGATAACCCCTCATAAAATGTAAACATAATTTGCCATTTGGGCAACCCATAGTGTGAGCATTGACATAACAAATCATTCAGCCTCTCCCAAGATTCATGAAGTTGCTCTCCCGGAAGTTGAGTGAATCCCATAATCGCCCTTCTCATCATGTTGGTCCGGACTATGGGGTAAATTTTTTTCAAAAATTCAAAACCCCATTTTGGGATTTGACCACCTCCATGGTCATGATGCCAAGGGGGTGAGGAATATGGGATTTACTCCCGATTGATCATCTTGTAAAAATTCTCTTCTCACTTTTTAAAAAGGGGGAGGCGCACGCAATGGCTTTTAAGGAGAAGTTTCAGGTTTACATCACCCCCACGAATATGATTCAGAATCCACGTCCGTTTGGGCTCCTTAGGGATGCTCCCCAATCTATTTCAAAATCTCTCATCCCTACTTCAAAAATTATTTTCATTCGTGTATTCGCTCCGGTAGAACCCATGTTTCCGAATCACGTATGCTTTGCTTCTGCCCATTTATTCCCTATGGGGACCCACGTGGCACTTCCGTGCGCATCCTTTGTGTCGGAGACCCACCCGGGAGACACTACGGATGTTCCTGCTTCCATGCGCATCCTTTGTGTCGGAGACCCATGCGGGAGATACTACGGATGTTGCTGCTTCCGTGCACATCCTTTATTTTGGGGCCATCTCGGATTCCTTCCATGGACGCGTACCCAATTAACCCCCCCCCCCCCGAGACTCCGGGTCTAGGGGAGATGCTGCCGGATTTTCACCGAGAATTTACCAATAAAATAAAGGGAATGAATGAGAAAACATAATATGGACTGATGACATGAAGAAACACATCCAATGACAACACAATTTTGGGGGTCACTCATGAAGATGAACACATAAACAGAAGGTGCACAATTGGCACTAAATTCATAAAAATGCCAAAGAGGAGAATGATAAAGATAAAAAAACAAAAGAAAACATGAAAGAAAAGAAAAAGAAGCACATGAAGAACCAAGGCACAGATAAAAATCAATGGACAACCGCATGTTCATTTTGCTTTCAGACAGGACATAATTCTGCTGCTGTGAGGGTTGACCCCCTGATCATCCCACCTCGGTTTGGGGTCCCTTATGCATGAGTAGTTCAATCTGCTCTAAAAAAGAGAGAAGAAGAAAACAAGTGTGCATTTGCATAATGATTTCTGCATCTGAAACTCCTGAAACGATCGCCCATGGCACCTCTCAATGTACTGCCCCAGATCTGCACCATACGTGCATAAGCCTGGGCAGCTTCGCCCTCCCACTGTCCTTTTCGAAGGAGATAAAACCCACGCTTGTATATGCATGCATTTTGATTCATGCAGGTATTCTAGCCTTTGTGCTTGTCTCAAATTCTGAAGGCATGTCTACCATGGTCCTTTGTATATCGAATGGTGAGCGGCGGTAACCCGGATTACATCCAGGCAAAAATCCTCACTATGCATGAGTGAAAGACTCTGCCTCGTACCAAGGACTACTCTGCATGAACGTGTGATGAAACTTTGCATGGTGTGCTTGGGGATTCATAAAACCATTTTTTCTGCATTTTCCCTAAGGATAGAGCCTCTTTGATCACCAAACTATATGGCATTGCATCTCATACCTTTGTCAAAAAAAAGGAAAAATACAAGCTTGTTCTGGAGTAAGCCGACTTGGGCCAGCCCCAAGTCGACTTGCCCCTAGCCACAGCAGCATAAATCTACTGCTAGATTGGAGCAAGTCGACTTGGGCTCTCTGATTCCAGCAGTAGAAGTCTGCTGCTGGCTTGGGGCAAGTCTACTTGGGTCAGCCCCAAGTCAACTTGACTAGTTCCCAGAATAAAGACTGTTCCAATAGCCTTGGGCTTGTCTATCTCTTACAGCTATCGGTTTCTCCTCTGGCTTTCTCTCCTCATACGCACACGTATACGTGCATGTGTGCATGCTTTGCCCGCATATTTAAAAATCAAACAAAAGAAGAAAGATAGAAAGAAAAGGAAATGAATGGAATAAAGGAAATGAATGAGGATAGAGTCGAACTCCCATGAAAAGATAAACAAGGAAAAGAAAAAAAGAGATCACACCTACATGATGTCCTCTATTTTTTTTTGAAGTGATAAAACACTCATAACAAGAAACAGAACAAACACTCATGAAGCTAAACAACCCGATGAAGCAGCGAGGAGGGCTACGTCGACACAGGCAGTTCCCTACGTCGACGCAGTCCCCCCTGGCTCTTGAATTTCTCCCCTTGTTGTGTGCAGAGTCGACACAGGTAACCTTCTTGCGTCGACGCAGCCCTTACCAAATAGGTTCCAACGACATCAAAATAGGAAATGATAATCCAAGGGAAGGAAAAATGCCATGAAAGGATAATGAATAAGCACAAAGAATAACAATGAGCATAACCAAGGAAAACAATAACAAGAATATAAGAGTAGGTCTGTCCGCTGGTTTGGTCGACCGATCCCAGTAGTTCGGTCGATCGATCAGTGGTGGAGTTGACCTCGTGTACCCTGAGGTCGACTCCTCCAGCAAGCCCCCCCCCCCATTTCTGGGAGATTTGGTCGACCGAACTGCCCGTCCTAAAAAAAACAAATGATAATGAACATGGTAATAAAATGCCCTCTTTGGGGATTCGACGGCGTATTGCCCAGGGCATTTCGGAATATTCATTATGCCTACGCAAATCACGACTGGACTCTGGGGGCCACCCCCATCACAGTCCTAGCCTAATTTTGCATCGGGCCAATAATCCACTGCATTTGTACCATGTTTACCGAGTTTCAACTAGATTTCTCCATCTTCTGTAAATATTAAACTTGTCGTACCCCGGCATACACATGACCCGATGCTGCATAAGAAGATTCGTTATGCTCTCAACCCGGACACTCGTTCGAACATGGTATGCTCAATATGTGACCGATCAAACTTTGATACACTTTTATCCCCCTTCGGCACCTTAACGAATGGGATTTTATTACTCTTTAAGATATCCCTCATTCGTTTCATGAAATTTTGATTCTCAGGCCATGGGGCCCCTTATCTTGGCGATTAATCAAAGATTTTCCCCACTGGGGGATGTAATTAACGCCCTTTACGGCACAACAGGTCTTCAGTCCCGACCCGATACCCACCATCGGCTGGTTAGTCAGACGGAGAGCATCCTTGGCTCCGGACCACTCTAGTCTTAGAGCCAGAATTAATCATCACCTAGGTGACTGGCACGCCCTTGCACTTAATAAACCAATAGAAGATAAAATGACACGACCATCATAAGAAGTGTGTTCACAGGGTTCCCTTGAATAGTCGTGGTGCACGCATGATGAGATTACTTTCTTTAATTATTAGTAGTTGTTCTTTCGACTATAGTTTTTGTTCCAAATTGTTATTTCTTGCACCGTGTACTTATCGTTGTGATGTGGGGATCTGTGGGACCCCTACTAAGCCGATGAGACGAGGCTCACCCCCTTTTGTTTATGGTGAGGCGTGGCTTGCTCATTGTGCTTCTGAGGCTTCACGTGGAGCTGACAGTCAGTCTTAGCACCAATTTTCCAGAGACGGGGTATGCCCCATGGTCTTGTACCTTTTTAGTTCACTACACTTATGTATGGACCTATAGATTCTTGACTGTGTAATTGTTAAATTATATAACTGTTTATTTCTTGCATTAATTATGTTAAGATTTATTGAGTTGCAATTATTTTAGTTTCTTATACACTGCCACATCATCCCTTTAACCCTTCCGAGCTTGCGGCTCATGGGTGGCGGGCCAGGATCTAAGAATATCGAGATTTTTCATGGTATTCGAATCTTGGGTCGTTACAACCTATACCTCCGCTCCCCTCACCTCGATCTCTGCTATCTTTGTCTCGACCTCTGCCACCTTCAACTCGGCCACCGCTCTCTCCAGCTCTACTATTAGAAGGCGGCCCTAGAGCTCTTCCCGTTCGGCCCCCCACTGCCTTGAGCTCGCCTCATGAGCCTGGCACTCACCATCCAAGAGCCTGCTTTCGAGGTCAGCCAAGTATCGGGGCCTAGGATAGTTGGTCGGCTAGAGACCTCACTTCCTCCTGATCGGCTCGGGCCCGGGAGCTGAGTGATGCCACCTCTGGGCGTAGAGCCCCATGCTCGGTAGTAAGCTGGTCGAGCCTCCAGTCTAACTCGGCATGAGCTTTGGCCTGTGCTACCTTGCCTTTTTCTGTCCGTGCCAGGTGGTCCACGATCTTGGCCCCCAACTGGGCCAGGAAGAGACCTCTCTCCATGACCCTCTGAAGGAGCATCTGGGAGGAGCAGCGCTAGAACTCGTCCCGGATAGGGGGGTTGCCAACGATCGACGACAGTCGTAAATGGATGCTCGGAGGGCAAACCACCCCCGATGGGGGCCTAGACTATCCTCTGCCTATGGTAGTGTCGGAGGACCCCCTCAGGACATCTCGAGTCGGAGGCAGCAGTGCCCGACTCGATCGGAGGAATCGGTTTAACCTACTCGCCTTGCATTTCGCTTGGCTTAACGACGGCCCCCGCAGCCAAGACTTAATCGGCCAAAGAGTCGGGGGCTGGGCCTTCGGCGGGGGACTGAGTAGCCGGTGCACCTTGCATTGGCACCTCGGGTGGATGGACCGACGGCATTGGAAGACGGGCAAACTCGCCCGGAGGGGCCCCCACTGAGTGAGGGGCTTTGGTGTTCTTTCGCCTGCTTTGCTTGATAGCCATGGCCTTCATGGAGTCTAGCATCAATCTTTGCTCAAGGTCTTTTCACTTAGACCCTCGTCGCTCTAACTCTTCCCCAATGAGGGCCCGTTTGCCCTTAATTCGGGCAATCGAAGGGCCCTTGATCTTTGAACCTCGGGAGGGGCCCCCCGAGCAGCGTCAGCCAATCCCTCTGCGATCTCCTCCCCTTAAGCTATTGCCTTGGTCGATTCAGTGGGCCGACCTTCTCCAATGTTACGGGGAATCTCTGCGAACCAACGTGAAACCATTAGAGGAAAGCCAAAAGAAGCAGTGGACAAAGCTGAGCTATAGGAAGTCTTACCCCCGGGATTCAATGGGGCGCGAGCATAGAGCTGGATGTTGGCCTTGGACAGAAGCTCCATAGTAGATCACTTATTGCTTTAGAGAATTCTAATACCATCCTCGACCTATTGGGAAACCATCGGAGGCCTTATGAGAAGCACCGGCTGGAAGATTGGCAGGACCAGGAAAAGCCATGGGGAACCTTTGGAATAGTCTACCCAGAAATATTGGGTCTTCCACCCCTTGTACAAGGAATCCTGGGGGGAGAGGGTAACACAGCTCATCCCTCTCCTGGCCTGGAGAAAGAAGAAGCCCTTCCTAGCATACGTGTGCTCTTTCAGCTCGTAGAAGGTGTGAAAGAGGTCATGGGATTCGGGAACATGGCATTTTCGACAGAGGACAATAAAGGAGAAGATGAAGGTGAACGAGTTGGAGACCAACTGGAATGGAGCCAACTGGTAGAAATTTAGCAACTTAACAACAAAAAGGTGTAGGGGGAGACGAAAGCCACACTTCTAGGCTAGTAGATAACTATAGAAAGCGTCTGAGCGAGTGCCCAGGCTTGACTAGTGAGGTTTGGGGACAGAGAATGAATACTGCCAGGGCAACTGGTACCGAAATTCAAGCTCTTTCACCTCCTCCGCCGTGAGCTCACTACGAAGATGGTGGCAGGATGGCGGAGTCGAACTTCCTGCTCCCTACTCAGCCTACTTGCCGCGGTCGTCTTCACTCTGCTCTCCATAGATGATGTGGGGGACGGTGAAATGCTAGAATCTGATTAACTAGCAGGAGGAGGAAGCTGATTGATTGCCTCTGTGGTGGTGATGAGGACATCCCTTGCCACTTCTTTTTTGCTCGGGTCTCCCATTGATCACCATCGACACATCACTTTGTTCGCCACCTTATTTTAAGTCATAATATGTATTTGTTTCCTTATTATGCATCATGGATCATGTAATTTTCCGTTTATTTGAGTCAAGTACCTAGGTTAGTAAGTTATTTATGTATGCTTTGAGTCAGTTGGGCCTTACAATCCTAGTTTGGGCCCAATCTATTGATTAGGATAGCTTTGGTCTTATGTTGGAATGTCAAGGTTATTTTGGTCCTATAAAAAGTTGGATGCTTATATAAAGGATCCAACCCCCTCCATTGTAAACACTTTTGATGATATTTGAATAGAAGAAAATCCTTTTGAGAATTTGCTCTCCCCCCCCCTTGTGGAGTGACACTCTCCACCTATCTCTCCCTCTCTCTCTCTAAGGGGTGCACCCCTTTCTCTCTCTACCTCCTTCTCTCTCTAGGCCTCCCCTCCTCTCTCCTCTCCCCTACACCTCAGCCCACTCCCCTTTTGCCACATCAGCCCTAGTTGCTACATCACCATTCACCTCATCTTGACCCCTCAACTTCCCCACCCCTCCATTACTTCCCCATTAATTCTCCCACAGCCCCCAAGAGTCACCCCCTCTCCCAAGGTGGAATCCCACTCCCCCAATCACCCCTTCACCATCCAAGACACCCTTCTATTTCCCCAAGGACCCTCCATTGAATTCCCACTAGTGAAAATTCAAACAAGGGAAAGAATTCCCTCCCCCTGGCCATTTGCACCCCCCTCCCTCTCCCACCCTGGGAGGAACCGCCCCCCCACCTCTCCCCTCTACTAGCTCTGCCCCCCATCCCCTCTCCCCTCCTCCCTCTGGCCTAGTTCGCCCCCTCCCTAATCCCATCTCAGCTAGGGAGAGCCCCCACCCCCACTCTTCCCTTTCCTCCCTCTCCTATCCCCATTATCATTTCCTTATCATCCACTGCCACCCAGAGAGCCTTGTAGCAGACTCGTCTGCCCTATTGCAGCATCACCCTCGGCATCTCCATGAGGTCCAAGGTGACCACCCTTACACCGGCGGCTTCGTCTCCGAGACAGCTTCGTTTTGAGTGCTCACACATCCTCATACGACCTTGGAGCAGCTCGGTGGAGCGATTCTCGTCATTCTGCGCAGTCTGTCTCCGACAGATAACTGGAGGCGAGTTTCAGAGGCTCCCACGGCTTCTACATCGAGCTTCCTGGCACAACCTTTGACCATGGCGATCCTCCACAAGTCCTCTTGCATATCCAGAAAGGAGGAGGTAGTTTGAGCACCAGAGCACCCCGTTCTGGCCATCGCCCCCGAAGCACGCAATCTGTTCACCCTGTGCCCAGGTTGGACCCCTCTTCACTCCTCGGAAGATTCCTGTCACCTCCGGCCTCAACTGGGATCCCCGCCACCAGCCACGCAAAGCCGATTCGCAGACGGTTGTTTCTACTCCAGCCCCGCCTCCTACTGTGTCCGAAGAAGCCCGTAGCAGCCCCGTCTTCGGCCTGCTACCCGTCAGGACCAGACCGGATAGAGACAGATCAGTATATGTATTCAGATCGCCTGCGACTAAGGTCATCTCTGGATGTCCCGTGACTCCCACAGTGAGCTACCACATCCTCCCCTGTCAGTTCGGCACAAACCTCATGACCGACAGCGCTCGGAGCAGTTCGTGGCATCCTTGACAACAGGTCTCTGTCCTGTAGGCCCAGTAAGAATAGGGCCGGATCAGATCGTGGTTGCAGACTTGCAGCGGCCCCGATCGGACTCGGACGATCGGTAACTCCTATAGAGAACTCCTACCTCACCCCCAGACGCCTCGGCACCAGTCCCGCCTCCTTCAGAGCTCCGTGGCGTCTGTGGCACCCTCGGCATCGGCTTGCTGTCCTACGAGTCCAGTCCGGACAGAATCGGCTTCCAACACATTTCCCCACCCCGTGCCTGGCTGGCTGAAAGCCACTCCCTACGTGGAGGTATCTTTGGTTATAATTAAGCTCACCCACACCCCTAGCTCAACCCTCCTGCGTGAGGTGTAGTGGTGTATTGTGTTTATCGTAGGTCAAGCGGCATCGGCGCAGGGTGCGGGTTGCGTTCCGATGCTTCCCCGCTCGCCTTCGACTCTGACTGGAATCGGTTTCTTCAAACCGATTGGGTAAGCGCTCGATTCCCCTCTCTAGGTCACTTTCTTTCGCTAATTTAGTATCATACTCCTCTACCGTCGATAGTGAGAGAGCGCCCGTCCCCTATTTACTCACATTGTGAATTCCCACAGTGGTGTAAGTTGAGTGAAACACCACATAACCCACACCCTCGACGTGCTGGCCGCCCACGAATCGTGGGAATCCCAGCCCCTCCGGGGGTCAGCCTAAGCCATTGCCACACCTTGGAACAGTGAAGTCCCGCCCCGGACCCCACGGTCATCCCAGGATTGCCTTTTGGAAGGAGTGTGCACCGCGTGAGCGCTACCGCCAACATCGAGTCTGTTGCTCGTTTATGTGCTTGTGGGTCTAGGTTTGAGGTTCATTCGGTCATTCCCATAGCACCCCTAGGTCGTCTCACATCAGTTGGAATCAGAGCAAGTCATAGGCTTGTCCTCACAAGTCTAGTCCTAGGGCACCCTGGCACTAGCGTCACCCCGTGCATCATCACTTTCCCCATTTCTATGGCTACATCATACCGATCCTATCCGTCATCCTCGGCCCTCTCCATGGGCCCCAACCCCCAAGAGAGTTATGACACTTGGGACACTTGGGTGAATGGTCTCCTAGGCCAAGTGAATGCCCTCGAGGGGGATGTCACAATCGCTCTTAGGGAGGTTAAGGCCATATCCAACCAGCTTGCCCGAAACTATGAAAATGGCTCCCCACCAAGGGACGTTGATCTCTATAACATTGACAGGTGTTATAACCTGAGCGCCTACTTAGAATGGGAAGCTTCCATGGATCAACATTTTGAATGGAATCCCATGCCCGAAGGGAGCAAAGTGAGGCTTGCCAAGATGCAACTCACCAAGGGAGCCAAAAATCGTTGGCTAATTGATGAGTGTGTTAGGAAGATCCGCGGGCAAGACCCGATTGACACTTGGGAGAATATGAAGGTCGAGCTTAGGAAGGCCCACGCACCCCAACCCTCACCTTCCTATCCGGATAGCCATAGCCTAAAGAGCATGACAACCCCTCCATCCCCACCCAGCCAACTTAGGGTCACCCTTGTGGCCCAATCACCATAGCTCCCTACTAGCCGTACCCCAACCCCCACCACTACCCCTCCACCTGCCCCCATGAAGGGCACCTCCCCAAACCCCAGCCAACCCATCCTACTTCCCACTCCCTACCTCAACCCGACCCTATCATAGACCCCCTCTACTTCCACTCCCTACCCCAATCCAACCCTACCATAGCCCACCGCCCCGGATGCACTCTCCTTCAGCTGCTATCGTCCCACCCGCCCCAGACCTCCCTGTCTTAGTCATGGAGGAAGAGCTCCCCACCCTCCCAAAGGAAGACATGGGCAACCTTGAGATCCATGAACCACCCCTTGATTGGGAAGAAGAGTACAACGCCCAATGTTTAGATTCAGGTCAAGACACCCCCATTCAACCCACTAACTCCCAATTAGGTGTGGTTGAGTGTCTCTGTAATGTCCCAGGTTTTTCGGACATTTTTTGGATATGGATCCGTGGGTTTCAGATCACTTTCGGGGGTCCCAGAGCGTGTTTTGTTGTTTACGTGTGTTTTTCCATGACGGACCTACGGAACCCCGTATCGGGTGAACTGTTACGTTCTCCTACTCCAGGACAATACCAGTGCATCGAGCGTGTTCCGAGGATCAAGGAAATAATTTTTTCTAATTTTCTATATTTTTGGCATTTTTTGGATTTTCTATAAATAACCATTTCTTTTTCTTTCTTTTTCCTTTTTCTTCTTTTCTTCTTCTTCCTTC
This sequence comes from Amorphophallus konjac, assembly GCA_022559845.1. Classification (NCBI taxonomy): domain Eukaryota; kingdom Viridiplantae; phylum Streptophyta; class Magnoliopsida; order Alismatales; family Araceae; genus Amorphophallus; species Amorphophallus konjac. Next base: position 91,054,072 of record CM040118.1, read on the forward strand.
TTCTTCTCCTCCCCGTGAGCGCGACCGTGGCCCCCTCTCTCCCATTGAACCTTGCGGTGCCCCATCCTCCTCTGGTGACGGACGGCGGACGACGGCGGTGGCACGGTGATGACGGCGGTGGCTAGAGGAACACGGTGGCTCCTTTGAGGCGTGGGTGAGGAGATCGTGTTCGGCCAAGTTTTGGAGATCAGCAGTGATCCGGCGATTTTTGAGCTTCTTTGAGGTAGGGGACGGATCCTTACCCTCTTTACTGCATTCCCCGAGATTTCTAGGCCGAGGGGAGGCCGAGTGGGGGTATTTTGAGTCAGGAGGGTAAAATTTCATGATTTGGGGTTGAGCACCGGATCTCCCGTTTTATGGAGTTTTTGACCGATCTAAGGGCGTAGATGCATGCTAGGGTGCTTGGGGATGGATTCCCCTTTGTTTACCCCTCATAGAGCGATGATCGGGGCGTGGAAGGGTGTTTTGGGGCCATTTCCGCTGTTCTCGATTTTTCGGAATGAAAACGGTCCTTCCAGGAACCGTTTTTATTAAAGGCGGCCCTAGGTGGGCCGTTTTCTAGCCTAGAGTGTCGGCAAGGTATGCGGTTGAACGATTGACCGCTACCCCCAAAGGCGGCCAAGCGGCCGACCGTTTCCCTCATGGGGCCAGCGTGACTCCCAAGGCGTTTCTGACCGTTGCATTTCGACCGTTGAACAATTTTTGGGAATGGCGATCATGGGGTGACCATTTAACTCTGCTTGGCGGTCCCGGGGGAGACCGTTTTAAGCTCCAACAGTCACAAGGTGACCGTTTTGCCTTTCTCGCAGTTCCATGGCGTGGCGGCCCCAAAGGGGCACCGTTTCACACCTGAAGCAGCCTAGGGTGGACCATTTTTGTTTCAAACGGTCTGCAGGAGACCGTTTCTCCCCTTTGAGCGGTGGCCTGTGGGTGACCGCCTCTCTTCGTCACGTGGTCTAGCATTTGACCATTTTTACCCTGGGACGGTCCAGAGTGGACCACCACCTGGGTTCTGTTCGACCGAAGTTCAGTTCTTAGCGATTCAAATCCCGTGCGAGCAGACCTCGATCCACGTGCTAACCTGTGGCCTGACTAATGATGGGCATCGTATGGGGGCCATGTGTGTGGGTGCCGTGGGGTCCCGGGAGGTAGCGTGATCTCGGCTAGTGTCACCGTGAGTTGGTGTCAGTACGAGGAGCTGTCCTCGAGCTTTGCCCGGTTCAGGCATTGTTTTCCATTGGTTCGAGAGTCTACTCCTCCAGTGACCTATCCACTAGACGTAGCTTTTCTGCGCACGCGTGTGCGAACCCACTTGGGAGTGGTGAAGAGCGTGACCCGAGAGAGATGGTTTTTAAGCTGGTTACCGTAGGGCCCCCATGCGCAGCCGAGTCTGAGTTTCGGGGGAAGAACCAGCTAGAGGATTCGACCTAGGGAGCATGGTCTGTGTGTGCACACTTACTTGAAGGCATCAGACCTACGCTGACGAGCGCGACCCCAGCTAATCCTTGTTCTGTGTTCCTGGTTACTAGTACGGTGTCTCAATCTCCGCCTAGGGCGTGGTAGCAAGATACCTGAGGTTGTAGACTGAGTCGTCAGTGGACGCATCCAACCTTGCTTCTAGTGGGTGGTACTCCTATCTCCTGGCAGGTACGGACTTGTGTTTTGTCGGACCGAGGTTGGTTTGTACAGTACCATTAGCGATAGAGAGCATTTTCCGTTTATTTATTACTGCTTGTTGATTCTACCGTACTTTCGTTAGGAAGTGTTACCTTCCGCGCTTGTGCGTGCCTTTCCGCCTTGTTTCTTTCGTGCGAGGTGGGGGTCCGCGGGATCCCTACTGAGCCAATGAAATGAGGCTCACCCCTGTGTTTTCAAGTGAGGCGGGGTCGTCAAGAGGAGTGACGGAGTTTCAACGTGGTTCCAGTAGCCAGGGTTAGTTGCCAGTTGCCAGGACCGGGGTATGCCCCGTGTACTTGTATATTTCTTTCTATTGACTGTACTTGTTTTGGACATGAGATACACTAGACCTTGTAGCAGTTTAGTTATTTATTTAATTTCCTGCATTATTATTTAGTTGTTTATTGTGCTATCCCTGCAGTTATTTTAGCTTCTCTTGTATCTCCACACCATCCTTTAACCCTTCCGAGTCTTCGGGCTCGTGGGTGGCGGGCCGGGGTTCGGGTCGCGCCGGTTCCTTTCCAGTACTCGGATCCTCGATCGTTACAGTTGGTATCAGAGCAAAGTTGTGGAGGTACATGAGAATCTGAAATGATTGTAGTGGTCCAGAAGGTCCATGAATGTCCTGTATAGTCGGCGACTGGCATAGGGCCCCGTGTGTTTTATTAATTCTACTATTTATCTTTGTTAACAGAAGGTTATAGCACCCAGGAGAGCGACTCGTTCCCAACAGGGAGAGTCAGGTGCAGGGGGCCAGGAAGGGCAGAGCAGAGCAGTGCTCCCGGATGATGCAGTTGGTGGGGCGAGAGTTCCTGGTGCACAGGACTTCTTCCGGGTCATGTATCGGTATGTTCTCCAATAGCAGGGTGGTGATGTTGGCGGGGGCTCGTCGTCTCGAGGTGGTCATGGCCGTGTGCTGAGAGATTTCTTACAGTTCCAACCGCCTCTTTACAACGGGCAGCCAGATCATGAGGTGGCCAAGGAGTGGCTGGATGATTTGGAGAGGATTTTTAGTTCTATGGAGTGTGCTGAGGAGGAGAAGGTGGTGTTGGCTACGCACCGATTGCAGGGATTAGCCCAAACGTGGTGGATGTCAGAGTGGGGGGAAGTGTTCCAATCCCGTCCTCTTCGGAAGATCACGTGGCAGGAGTTCGTCACGGCTTTTGAGCGTGCGTTTTGCCCATCTTTTGGTGCGGACACCAGAGCACACGAGCGGCACGAGTCGGCGAGCCACCGGTACCGTATGCGGAGAACCACCCGAGCTACAGCGGATTCCATCTGGCTCGGAGACAGTCTGGAGACTCCCCCTTGAGTCTCGATATTTATAGTATTTATGGGGACTTTATTTGTGTGTCATGTGTGTTTATTGGTTTTACTTCGGATTGTAATAAGGGTTTATGTGTAAAATGGGACCACCCGGGTCCCGCGGGCCCCCTACCTCTTCCCCATTAGTCCACCTCATCTCTAGGGCCCATGTGGGGTCAGTCAACCTTCCAATAGTGGGCTTCTAGAAGAGTGGACCAAGGGGGGGACAAATGAGAAAAAAAGTCCAAGAAGATGGCCATGAAGTCAAGGGGGCGCCCCCTCTTTAATATAGTTTAATAGGATTTGAATTTTTATTTTATGTGATTCCAAATCACATGGGAGAAATAAAATTGAACTCCCTCTTTTACTCCTCCCCAACCCTAGATCTAGGGATAGTTGAAGTCTTTTTGTATTTCATATGTATTCCTTGTATTTTCATTTGATTAGAATTAATGCCAAAAAAATCAGAATTTTTGTTGGAGCCTCCAAGCTTGGTGCGCACCCCTCCTCTCTCCTCCTCCTTTTTGCAACTGTGAAGGCTGCTTCTAGAGGTGTGAAGCCTCTCCTTCAAGTCTCTTCTGAGTGGGAAGCTCAGATCTATCGCCGCCGCCGCCATCGAGCCGCCGTCGCACCGCCACCGCCACCTTATCAGAGTTCTATCTTCATCCAACAGTAGCCCCTTCCACGAATTTTAACTCTCATATCTGAGATCTTATGAGTGCCAAAATTTCAGGGTGAGTTCTAGGGATCCAACCCACATTCCATAAAATTTGGTTTGGCCTTTCGATTCCGATTTCCATTTTTCCATTTTCGTCCATCTTTTCCTTCCAGATCTGTCAGGTTTCTATCTACTGTGATAGCAACCCTGATCTTCCCATCTTCGACCCACCTTTTGATTTTTTTCTAGAACTCCCAAAATTACTGGAGATTCTACCCACCATCCCCTCACCCAAGAATTTTCGTGGAATTTCAAAATGCTTTCACCTATTTTCTAAAAATCACTTTCAGATCCCTTTCAGTTCTGTCTGCCCCTGTCCAGATCCGACCACCTGCCAGTATAAAATACTTTTACCCACCCAAACCTCCACCAAATCAGTCATAAGAATTATTGCCGTTTTCCTCTCTCTCCCCTCTACAATTTTCATGAAGAGCTTGAGATCTGAATCGGAGGTCTACCCCACGGTCAATGCCAACTCTCATGAAAATCAGTTTCTAACCAGTCGGATCTGAAACTGAAAATAGGCCGGTTCTAAAATCGCCCATTAGAAGCACAGCTCCAGTGAATTTTTTTGAATCCCACAGAGTCGAAGGACTTCGAGAGAGCTTTCCAACGGTACCTCTTGTGCGTCTATCCGATGTCGAGAGTGATCGCAGCAGCCGATCTCGCCGGATCGCGCGCTGCAAAATAGAAGCAACTAGTCCGTGGGCAGCAACTCCAAAGCTTGGAGATCGGAGCCGATCGGCCTCCGACCGGCGTTCCCGCCCGACCGCCATCCAGGGAGGCACGCCACCAGGGGTCTCCATCACAGCGGGACCCACCCCATCAGACTCAGAGGACAGAGAGGTCCGTGGGCCCCACGAACCCGTAGATGTCCAGACAGCACTAAACACGGGTTTCAGCACCGCCGAAGTGACATCAAGATGCTGCCCGTCAACCCAATTCCCTTGACTCCCGGGTCCCACATGTGACCTATTACCTCCCTGCGTAGAGTGGGTCAAATTTTTGTACCACGGTAAAACTTTGTTAACCGGGAGTCCGGATTTGGCCGGGGTTGTCTTCCCCACGCCGGGTGCGTGGAGGTACGATCATAACTTCTTGGCCTTTGCTTAGCTAGTATATGGTCGTATGCCGCTGTGAGAGCGTAGGATTCTATCCCATGAGTCCATGTCACCGTTGTGAGCGAGAGAGTGACCTGTCCCGTGGCTCGATCCGAGCACAGAAGTGAGTCGGACTACCCTTAACTCTGCCGGTTCCTCAACCGTGCACGATCCGCGTTTCCCTCGCTTGGGACGACGAGTGAGCTTGCGTTTCTGTTAGCGACGTATAGCCCATAGGAGCTCTTAGTGTCGGGCCTAATGTCTCTCCCATCGTATGTTGCTGGTCGTGTGTGCATTTAGAGTCCGAGGTCCATCTCACTTAGAGTCGGTCCCCGTGTCCGTCCCGCATCATCTTTCATCAGGTCGCAAAGGCTGCACGAGTTTCAAGAGTTGGTCCAAGGTGATATGACGGTGATACAGTACCGATCCAGGTTTATTAAGTTGGGCTGTTATGCGTCTCATATTATGGCAGATGAGGAAGTGAAGACCGAGCAGTTTGTCGGGGGTTTGAGGCCAGAGCTGAGGCATCCCCTACTTGCATCAGGGTTAGCCAACCTGGATGCGGCTTGCAAAGCAGCAGCGACATTGGAGAGAGACTTGCAGAAGGTTCGGGGGTACGGCAGCACAGGTCAGATGCAAGCGGGTCTTAGTCAGCCAATGGACGTGTAGTAGCAGAGTACCATCCAGCCCTCAGTAGGCAGTTCAGGGGCGTCTCCGTCCGTGGCGTCAGCGGCAGACTCAGAGTCCTTTCGGTCAAAGTTGAAGAAGCTGTTCAGTGAGATCGGTTTCAACAGAAGGCCTCGAGGCCTTAGGGAACCCAGGCAGACATCGGCAGGCAGTGTTCTGCAACTCGTGTCTTATCAGTGCCAGGGTTCAGTGAGTGGTTCTCGGGGCACGTGTCCTCGGTGCGACGATTCTCATCTATGCAGATAGTGCTCAGCGCTCGTGATTTGCTTTAGGTGTGACCAGTCAGGGCACATGGCACGTGACTGTCCGCAGAGGCCGCGTTAGATGCACGAGTTCCAACAGCAGCAGCAGCTGCTCCAACCTCAGCAAATACCACCACAGCCGCAGCAGTACCAGCAGCAGGGACAGTTTCCTCAGTTGACTCGGTTGGCTATTGTAGGGAGGCAGAGATCCCGAGGCCACGTTACACATATGACGAGAGCAGAGGCTGAGGCGTCGTAGTTGGTGGAAGGTACTATTCCGATTTTGGGTTGTGCGGCTCGTGTTTTGTTCGATTCTGGTGCATCTCATTCGTTCATATCCGAGGATTTTGCTCAGAGTGTTGAGGACCCGGTGGCCAAGATGCCCTGTGATTTGGCAGTAGAGTTACCTATCGGTGACTTCATGTTCACCCCGTATTATTTTGAGAAGGTGCCTGTATGGGTGGAAGGGCGGAACTTACCGGCCAGGCTTTATGCACTGCCGCTTCAGGACGTTAATGTGATTTTGGGCATGGATTGGCTCGAGGCCCATCAGGCCATGGTGGATAGTGGCTCGAAGAAGGCCTATTTCCGGCAGCTTTGTGGACCCACCATCTATTTCCAAGGTATCCGGTCTTCCCATTCATGTTTTCTTATTTAAGCTATTAGGGCTCATCGATTTCTTGACACTGGTTGTCAATGTTTTCTCGCTTCAGTGGTCCTGGTCGATCGGCAGTGTCCGGAAGTGGAAGATATCTCGGTCGTGTGCAAGTTTTCTGATGTTTTTCCCGAGTTGTTGCCAGGGTTACCACCGCAATGAGAGATTGATTTCGTGATTGAGGTAGTATCAAGTACGGCGCCTATGTCGAAGGCCCCTTATCGTATGGCACCTGCGGAGTTGAGAGAGGTGAAGGCACAGTTGCAGGAGTTGCTTGCCAAGGGGTATATCCGTCCTACCTTTTCCCCGTGGGGTGCGCCGGTGTTGTTTGTGAAGAAGAAGGATGGTAGTTTGAGGCTGTGCATCGATTACCGGCAGTTGAACCAGGCGACTGTCAAGAACAAGTATTCGTTGCCTCCAATTGATGACTTGTTTGATCAGCTTCAATCTGCCCGGGCATTTTCGCGGATGGATTTGAGATCGGGTTATTATCAGCTACGGATTCGAGAGTCTGATGTTGTAAAGACTGCATTCCGCTCGAGGTATAAGCATTATGAGTTCTTGGTGATGCCGTTTGGGCGCACCAATGCCCCTGCGACATTTATGGATTTGATGCATAGGGTGTTCCGTCCGTATCTAGACCAGTTCGTGGCTGTGTTCGTGGATAACATCCTTATGTATTCACGGTCTACTGAGGAGCTTGTGTATCATTTGAGGATAGTGTTACAAACCTTGCGTGATCACCAGTTGTATGCCAAGATCAGCAAGTGTGAGTTTTAGCTTCGAGAGGTGCACTTTCTGGGGCACGTGATTTCGGGTTACGACGTTTCAGTGGACCCGGCCAAGGTCAAGGCTGTGGTGTAGTGGCCAAGGCCAGGTACTGTCACGGAGATTCGGAGTTTTCTGAGGCTCGCAAGCTATTATAGGAGGTTCATTCAACATTTTGCTCGCATTGCGCTCCCGATGACCAGGCTTACGCGAAAGGATGTGTCATTTGTCTGGACGGAGAAATGTGAGCAGAGCTTTATGGAGCTAAAGAGATTGCTCACTACCGCTCCGGTGTTGGTGATGCCTTCAGGATCGGGAGGTTCTGTGGTGTGTACGGATGCTTCCGGGGTAGGTTTGGGTGCCGTGATGATGCAGTGTGGTAGAGTTGTGGCGTATGCATCTCAGCAGTTGAAGCCACATGAGGAGAACTACCCCACTCATGATCTTGAGCTGGCGGCGGTGATTTTTGCGATAAAGATCTGAAGTCACTATCTATATGGCGAGAAGTTCGAGATGTTCACTGACCATCAGAGTTTGAGGTATGTGTTTACCCAGAAGGATCTTAACCTCAGGGAGAGGATGTGGATGGAGTACATGAAGGATTATGATTTTACTCTGTCGTATCAGCCTGGCAGCATGAATGTCGTGGCTAACGCCTTGAGCAGGAAGGTGGTGGTCAGTCAGATGTTGTTGAGGAAGTGGAGGTTATGGGAGCAGGTGCCGGCCATGACTTTTAGGCTCAAGATCCCTCAGGATCGGGGTTCGGGTGTTCTTGCGAGCCTGACCGTCACGCCAGCTATTTGTCGTCAGGTGACTGAGACTCAGCGTGCGGACCCCGAGCTACCTCGAGTTCTTTTGATGGTCGAGGTGGAGTTTGGTGATGATGGAGATGTGAGGTTCAGAGGTAGGTTGTACGTCCCAGCCGAGGAGCAGGTGAGGTGTGCGGCATTGCGAGAGGCCCATGGTAGCCGGAATGTCGTGTACCCCGGATCAGCTAAGATGTACCAGAACCTGAAGAGACAGTTTTGGTGGCCTGGGATGAAGAGAGATGTAGCAGAGTTTGCGGCTAGGTGTTTAACCTGTCAACAGGTGAAAGCTGAGCACCAGCGACCAGGAGATACACTTCAGCCCTTGGAGATTCCCGCGTGGAAGTGGGACGACGTGACCATCGATTTCGTGGTTGGGTTACCGAGGACGTCCAGCAGGCATGATAGTATTTGGTTACTGGTGGATAGACTGATGAAGATAGCTCGGTTGTTACCGATCAAAGTCAGTTGGAGCGTGCATAGGTTGGCTCGATTATACGTGGAGTGGATCGTTCCGTTGCATGGAGTTCCCATCTCCATTGTGTCTGATCGTGATCCGCCCTTCATTTCGGGATTCTGGAAGAGCTTCCAGAGAGCTCTGGGCACGGAGTTGGCATTCAGCTCGGCCTATCATCCTCAGCCAGACGGTCAGTCTGAGAGGACTATCCAGACTTTGGAGGACATGTTGAGGTCATGTTGCCTGGAGTGGCAGGGGAGTTGGACCCACCATTTACCATTAGTGGAGTTTGCCTACAACAACAGCTATCATTCGAGCATTGGTATGGCTCCCCATGAGGCATTGTACGGGCGACCTTGTCGGACTCCGCTTGCTTGGTTTGAAGTGGGTGAGCGTGTCCTGACAGGACCGGAATTGGTGCAATAGTGCGTTGAGGTGGAGCATTTGGTTCAGCAGAAGATGTTGGCGACGTAGAGCCGACAGAAGAGTTATGCCGATCGGAGGAGGCAACCCCTCAATTTTGCTGTGGGAGATCGAGTGTTTTTTAGAGTTTCTCCCATGAAGGGTGTAATGCGCTTCGGTAGGCGTGGGAAGATGAGTCCCCGCTACATTGATCCTTTTCCTATTGTCGAGCGTATTGGTGAAGTCGCTTATCGGTTGCAATTACCTCCAGAGCTATCTGCCGTGCATGATGTGTTCCATGTGTCGATGCTTTGGAAGTATATGCCCGATGATTCCCATGTCTTGGAAGATGTCGTTTGGCCCGAGGTGGCCCCAGACTTGTCCCTTCCAGAGTACCCTATCCGCATCGAGGATCGGAGAGAGTAGCGCTTGCGGAACAAGGTTATTCCCCTGGTTAAGGTGGTCTGGCAGCGCCATTCTGGTGGCGAGGCATCGTGGGAGCGTGAGGATAAGATGCGGCAGTTGTATCCTTATTTGTTCGAGTGACTCTTCTCCCCTATTCTTGTGCCTTGTCCTTAATTTCGAGGACGAAATTCGTTTAAGGGGGGAGGGCTGTAATGTCCCAGGTTTTTCAGACATTTTTCGGATCTGGATCCGTGGGTTTCGGATCACTTTTGGGGGTCTCGGAGCGTGTTTTTCCCTGACGGACCTACGGCACCCCGTATCGCGTGAACCGTTGCATTCTCCTACTCCGGGACGGTACCAGTGCGTCGAGCGTGTTCTGAGGATCGAGGAAATGATTTTTCTTAATTTTTTGTATTCTTGGCATTTTTTGGATTTTCTATAAATAACCATTTCTTTTTCTTTCTTTTTCCTTTTTCTTCTTTTCTTCTTCTTCCATCTTCTTCTCCTTCCCCGTGAGCACGACCGTGGCCCCCTCTCTCCCGTTGAACCTTGCGGCTCCCCTTCCTCCTCTGGCGATGGATGGCGGACGACGGCGGCGGCACGGTGACGATGGTGGCGGCGAGAGGAATGCGGCGATGCCTCCTTTGAGACGTGGGTGAGGAGATCGTGTTCGGCCAAGATTTGGAGATCGACAGTGATCCGGCGGTTTTTGATTTTCTTTGGGGTAGGGGGACAGATCCTGACCCTCTTTACTGCATTCCCTGAGATTTCTAGGCCACGGGGAGGCCGAGTGGGGGTGTTTTGAGTGGGCAGGGTAAAATTCCATGATTTGGGGTTGAGCGATGGATCTCTGATTTTACGGAGTTTTTGACCGATCTAAGGGCGTAGATGCATGCTAGGGTGCTTGGGGATGGATCCCCCTTTGTTTCCCCCTCATCGGGCGATGATCGGGGCGTGAAAGGGCATTTTGGGGCCATTCCCGCCGTTCTCAGTTTTCCGGAATGAAAATTGTCCTTCCATGAACCATTTTTATTAACGGCGGCCCTAGGTGGGCCATTTTCTAGCCCAGAGTGTTAGCAAGGTATGTGGTCGAACGATTGACGGCTACCCATAAAGGCGGCCAAGCGGCCGACCGTTTCCCTCATGGGGCCAGCGTGACTCCCGAGGCATTTCTGACCATTGCATTTTGACCGTTGAACAGTTTTTGGGAATGGCGGTCATGGCATGACCGTTTAACCCTGCTTGGCGGTCCCAGGGGAGACCATTTTAAGCTCCAACGGTCACAAGGTGACCGTTTTGCCTTTCTCGCAGTTCCATGGCGTGGCGGCCCCAAGGGGGGACCGTTTCACACCTGAAGCGGCCCAGGGTGGACCATTTTTGTTTCAAACGGTCTACAGAGACCGTTTGTGATGACCTAGGTTCCGGATACCGGGTAAACCTGATAACACTTGGATCCTGCGAGGCCTCCCAAGAGTGGTAAAGCTCCGAATGGATAAAAGGAGTGTGTGTGGTACATTGAAGTCCCAGATAAAGTAGTAAGCAATTAATATTTCAATGATCAGGTTTGCTAAAGTAGCAGAAATAAAATTGCTTTTTCAATTAACAATTTAAATTAACAGAGTCCAGTCCAAATTAAAGACAAGTACAGTCCAACAGGAAGGAAAACATACACTGAAGTCGAGAGAAGCCCGATGCAGGCAACGCTGGCAACACTGGCAACGAACAGAGGCACCGCGCCACGAACCACGAGGAAGAAGAAGATCACACCTGAAAAGCAGGGGTGAGCCTCGTGTCACTAGCTCAGTAGGGGTCACGCAGATCCCCACTGGAAACAATGCAGTAACACGCTAAACAACGCTAAACAGTAAAGCATGAAGAACAGAAGTAACAGCAGTACTACTACAACAGTAAAGCTATAAAAGCAGGAGTAAGAACAACTAAAGGAAAGAGTAAAGCCATATTAACCAGAAACACGGCAGCCAATCGAACCATGGATCTCTACAAAGTCGGGCCAATCATGATGGAAACCCGTAAAGCCATATTAAACAGAAAGGTGAACCCCGATCTTACAAAGTCGGGCGTTACCAATCCGTCAACCAAGCACAAGCTCCACAGCTGAAGCCTACCGAAACAGGTAAAAAGCTCGATAAAAGACTTAGGTAGCGGCCTTTGGCTGACCGCTTGGTTTACCTAGCGGCCTGGCAGATGACCGTTTACTTCCCGGAGCCTTGTTTTCCTTATGTTTGGTCTCCAATTGTCTTGGCCTTACCTTGTGGTTTGTCCACTCTCCCGTGGATGTCTTGGATATCTTATGAGGACGATGACCATATTGCGAGGTAGCCGAGAGTGCTGTTATATCGAGTAATGTTCCATGATGCTTTAGAGTTATTATTGGTTTCTGGTCAATCCGGTGTGGTCCAGTGGTTGACACGTGACCTCGTGAGTGTCTCGACTATCCCGTATGGATCGAGACGTGGATTTTGGATGCCTTAAGGTACTATTTTACCTCGATTTGCATGTCCATGTGTTTTGAGGGTCTTAGTGATCCCTCTTGTCTTCATGATTCGTGTTATGCGGATGCGTGGATCAGACTGTCTTGTGCCATTTCTTTTATCGGTGCTTTACCGTGATGTGGCTTAGGGATTAGACTGATTGGCAGCTTGTTACTGCTATGTGCGACGATCTTGACCCCGAGTCTTGTGACTCAAGGATCATTGTGTTAGCGGGTCTAGTCGATTGTCCTGAGTCTGGTGGCAGTCTGGTATGCTACCTTGTGTCTCGTGCTTAGTGCTTCGTCGTACATGTGATAGTGCATGCTTAGCCTGTCTGTACTTCAGCACTAGTGTTTTGGAGTCTCTGTGTCCAGTGAGCCTCCACTGGGCCTTAGTATCCTAGTTTGGGCCCATATCTATTGATTAGGATAGCTTTGGTCTTATGTCGGAATGTCAAGGTTATTTTGGTCCTGTAAAAAGTTGGATGCCCATATAAAGGATCCAACTCCCTCCATTGTGAACGCCTTTGATGATATTTGAATAGAAGAAAATCCCTTTGAGAATTTTCTCTCCCCCACCCATTGTGGAGTGAGACTCTCCACCTATCTCTCCCTCCCTCTCTCTCTCTCTCTAAGGGGTGCGCCCCTTTCTCTCTCTACCTCCTTCTCTCTCTAGGCCGCCCCTCCTCTCTCCTCTTCCCTCCACCTCATCCTCCACCTCAGCCCACTCCCCTCTTGCCACATCAGCCCTAGTTGCCACATCACCATCCACCTCATCTTGACCCCTCAACTTTCCCACCTCTCCATTACTTCCCCATTAATTCTCCCACAGCCCCCAGAGTCACCCCCTCTCCCAAGGTGGAATCCCACTCCCCCAAGCACCCCTTCACCATCCAAGACACCCTTCCATTTCCCCAAGGCCCCTCCATTGAATGCCCATTAGTGAAAATTCAAACAAGGGAAAGAATTCCCTCCCCTTGGCCATTTGCGCTCCCCTCCCTCTCCCTCTCCCACCCTGGGAGGAACCGCCCCCCCCCCCATCTCTCCCCTCTGCTAGCTGATGCGGGACGGATGACGACCGGGCTAAGACGTACGACGGACTTGATGTGTGGCCAGCACTAACACGCTAAAGGCAAGCCGGGCGGCTGACCACCGTGGCGTTCTCCGGGTGGAGACGTCTCTCAACAGCACTCTAACTAGCCCGACGATCGTCCCTTGCGAGGGAAACGTGGGGATCACAGCGGTTAAGGAACCACTGTCGCCTAGGGGTATCCAGTTCGGGCTCGGTGCTCGACCGGTGCCAAGGAACGGGCGCTCACAACTCACAATCATGGTGATTTGTAACTAACTATCGGCCCTAATCTCACAAACGCAGCATGATGGAACATATACTAAATCAACAATGTGAGATAGGAACGAGCACGTACCTCCACGACTAGGCGTGGGGAAGAATTCCCGGTCGAATTCAAACAACCCCAATACACACAATCGTTACAATTATAATTTCAGAAATATTTGCCCACTCCACGCAGGGAGGTATAGGGCTACAAATGCCAATTTTGGGGTTGCTGGAACCCGGGTTGATGGGCCACACTCGCAGGAGGCGAGGGACGCGAGTCGGAGCCGATCGGGTGAGTCGAATGGAAGCCGACTCGGTTCTGTCCGCGCGGGTCACCCTGCGCAGTAAACTTGCGGAGGCCGGTACGCCAAGATCCGATGGCGGATCAGAGCGCCGTTGGTTGGAGAACATCGGCGACAGAACTTAGTTTGTCCACTCCGAAGGGTACAAACAGATTCTTTCATATCTGGGCGCAGCAGTGACTGAACTGAGCTTCTGGGTTTGTGCACTCAGAACTGCATAGGAAGACAATTAATTATGGGAAAATTGGTTGCCGATGTCGGATCGAGGCGCTGTTTGTGGGAGCTTGTCGGCGACGTCCAGAGGAAGACGCAGACCAAAGTGCTTGCACAGATCTGGACAGGATGAGGTGAGGCAGACTCTGGAAGTTGGATCGGGTTCTGAGTCGGGTCTGCACAGATCAGCTTGCGCAATCCCACGAGAATCGTCGCCACGATCAGTACAGGTCTCGAATCGAGACGAGATCAGTGGAAGCACGAAGAGGACTCAAAATCCTACAATCACTCCGAAAGGCAGCTCCTGATGACTTGAGAGGAGTCCTGGGGAAATTCATAATCAGGAAACTCCAGATTTGGACAGCATGTTCGGGCAGATCTGCGCGCCGTCACGAAAAGAATTGCTACCGGCGATCCGGAACTCCGATCGATGCGAAACCACCTCTGAAATCTTCCTGACTCGTAGAAGTATCACTGGGAATTTTGGTGGAAGCAGATGATAAGAAGATGGGGGAGGATAGGGGATGAGTCACACGCCCAAGATCAGTCCCGTCACAGGACTGGGCAGGGCATCACACCCATGGGGGGGGAAAGAGAATCACTCTCTTAACTCAAAATCCTTTCACAAAAATTTCATTAACCTTTTCACTAACATAATACAAGTGTTTATATAGTGGTTTGGCAAGGGGATTGGGCTGGGGAGTTCGATGGAACAAGGGGAAGGGGGAGAGGGGTGCGCCCCTTTGACAATGAGAGGGAGAGAGGGGGGGACAAGGAGACATAGACTCACCTACCTTCACCTACCTTTGAAATTAAAAGGGGAGGGGGGGTAGGTGGCAGCCATTCTTTTGGAACAGCAGCCATTTTCCATGTCCCTTGTGGTAAATGAGGGAGGGAAGAAAAAAAACAAAAAAAAAATCAGCCTAATACAAACAAATAAGGCGGCGCCCCCTTCATGGGCCAAGAATGGGCCAAGTTGGTCCAAGGCCACCCTTAAGCCCATTCCATCAAGCATGGATTATGGTCTTTCCTATCTAGATGGCCCATGAAAGAAGGAAGCCCAATTGGGCCTTACATGGTTTATGGATCCATCATAATGGTCCAAGGCCACTCCTCCTTAATGGATGCTAAAGGGGCTTTAAACCAAATGGCTTTTAAGAGCCTTACAATCAGCCCAAAATGAAAACCCAAGTAAACATACATATTACAAGCCCAAATTCAATGTAAACAAAGGTTAAAAGTATCCAAACTCAAGCCAAACTATCTCCATTTCGAAGGAAAGCCGATGTAGTCCGATTGGTGCTCCGCGTATGGTACTGTCGGCTCGACGGTTCGTGCTACTCGCTCGTTCCGGTGTCCGCACCAATTCTCCCCGGGTGGGAGGAACTCGACCCCGTCGAGTAAGGGTCCCAAAGCTTGAGCTCTCCGCATGTGATCAAGGTGTTGCTCATCGTGGGACATCATCGCCAACGCACTATGAAGTGTTGGTAGGCTCCGTTCCTGGTGGTGATCACCTGCTCATCTAATATACAATCTATATGTGTGCGTTGATGCTGGAAGAGGTGGACTCTCGGGTGTTGTGTCACTCACAATAGAAGGATAAAGTCCGAAACTCACTAGGGATCACCGTGGGTTCCGATATGCTACCAGATTAGAAACATGGAACGTCGAACTGACACCATAGTCATCCGGTAGTTCAGTAACATACGCATTCAAACCCACTTGTTTCGTGACTCGGGAAGGGCGGGTATCGCGGGCCTAGAGTTGCTTTACGGCCCCAAGAGGAAACCGTTCAAGTATGACCCTGATCATGACGTACTCTCCCTTTTGAACTCACGGGCATGTAGCATGTATCAGCTAACTCCTTTAACGTGCATGGCTGGCCGTTTATTGGGACACGACTTAATACAAACCATATGCATGAAAGAAAACAAACTGTAGAAACAAACAGACACACACGTGACCTTAGACAAACCTATGGTTAGTGCAACCCAAACATATGCAAGGTGGGCCAGGACACCCGAATGTGTGCCATGCATACACTAGATGCAACCAAAGGTAGGTAGGATTATGGACTCCTAGACACCCAAAAAGACACCATGCATGCAAGGACTTCCTATCAGATATGGGTGTGGGTGGGCTAAGAGGTTCATCACCACTACATGTAGGTAAGGCATGCCATGCTTCCCAATAATTGGACCTATTGCTATGTGGAGTTTGATTGGCCCGAGTGGGAAGAGAGTGGTGGGGGACTTCCTTGAAAAAGTAGAAGGGGAGTGGTGGATCACGAGGCCCACTAGAAAAGGGGTAAAATGAGTCAAAGAATGTGTGACCCCATGAGATGGACTCTCAGATGTCACGGTCCCAATTGTGAAATTCTTGAAGGTGTGGGTTGTCACCTTCATCCGTTATGGTAGATGGGACGGTGGTCTCATAGAGTAGATATGGGTCCTCCCTCGGGACAGCAATACCGTAAGAGGGGTCCAATGCAAGCTCATCGAGAACGGGGAAGAGCAACAGAACCTCGGTGGTGATAGGACCCAAGGTGTATAACGAGGTAATAGACCCCAAAGATGAGAGCATAAAGTTATGGGTATAGGGTTGGTTAGACCCTAAGGCCAATGTATATTTCAGCTCCCTTTGACATTCTAAACTCCTTAATAGATTCTTTACACATTCTATTAAGCAAAAGGACTTGAAAGTGGTGTGATAGGAGTTAATGGGGACTATTGGGAGTATTGGCTCCCAGGGTGGAGAGTAAGGTGGGGTAGGGACCAAGCCAGTCCTAAGCCAGCTAAGAAGTGGTTCGGCTACGAGTAGCTTTCCCGTTAAAAACACGGGTAGCTCTGGCTGAAGTGGCTCCGGATGAAGTTCGGAAGGAGTGGATGGCAACGGAGCACTCACGGGTGATGAAGGAGGGGTCTCCAAGATGGGGAGAGGGCTTAGGGTCTCCTTAGATGGGGCTGGGTAAGGGCTACGGGCTATGGCCTCCCTAGGCTCGGGTATGGCTATAACCGATCTCGGAGGTGGGCAAAGAGAGACCAGCGATTCAATATAAGTGCATCTCCTATCCACCCGATCCGAAATCATTTGCACAAGTTCGATAACGGTGTGGGTTGGAGTAGGGAGATCATGGTGGACTCGCCCATAGTCAATCGACCTAGGCTTGGGTCTAGGCTCATCTATGTGTGGGGATCTTTGCTTCAGACTTGGACCCACTTGGTTGGAAGTGAGTGGGTGGGGTCGGTTGGAGGTGATAGGTTGAGGAACGTAGACCTTCCTAAGCTCTCTCTTCATGTCCCACCATGACTCGATGGGTCATTGCCTCCTAACCTCTCTCAAACGTTCAATGTAGTCCCACTTTTCGGCGGCCTCATGAAGAAGCCGCTCTTTGGCGAAAGAGAATTGCATTGCCTCGGACATAGTATAACACTCAAAATATGCGTCCATGGCGGCTTCCCACTTGAGGTAGTCGCTCGGGACCTTGGTTCCATAGAAGTCCGAGGCTTCGGGCCTACGGATGTGGTGGGGTTGGATTCCCCATCCTTGGTGGTGTCGCCACCATTCATATGAACTAGGCGTTTGGGAACCCATGGGACTCGGGGAGCTAATAGATGCCCATCCCGACACTTGGACACGGCACTAGACACGACCCAAAAATATGATGTAAAGTTGAAATGAGACTCAACTAAACACCGAGACACGACTATGTTGGAATGCACTAACTAGGAACCTAGACTTAAACCAAGACTCGGTACGTGGCGGAGTTAATCGATCCGAAGATCACTTGCACAAGTATGTGGCCTTCCCGATAGGTGTAGCCTAACGTTCGGATAACACCTTTTGATATACCGATTAATGGTATGCAAATGTGACACTTAGACCGACTTAGACTTAGACTCGACTTAAACGACTCTTTTTTTTTTGTTTTAAACACCCTAGAGTCAAACGACGCTCTGATACCAATTTGATGCGGGACGGATGACGACCGGGCTAAGACGTACGACGGACTTGATGTGCGGCCAGCACTAACACGCTAAAGGCAAGTCAGGCGACTGACCACCGTGGCGTTCTCTGGGTGGAGACGTCTCTCAACAGTACTCTAACTAGCCCGATGATCGTCCCTTGCGAGGGAAACGTGGGGATCGTAGCGGTTAAGGAACCACTGTCGCCTAGGGGTATCCAGTTCGGGCTCGGTGCTCGACCGGTGCCAAGGAACGGGCGCTCACAACTCACAATCACGGTGATTTGTAACTAACTATCGGCCCTAATCTCACAAACGTAGCATGATAGAACATATACTAAATCAGCAATGTGAGATAGGAACGAGCACGTACCTCCACGACTAGGCGTGGGGAAGAATTCTCGGCCGAATTCAAACAACCCCAATACACACAATCGTTAAAATTACAATTTCAAAAATATTTTCCCACTCCACGCAGGGAGGTATAGGGCTACAAATGCCAATTTTAGGGTTTCTGGAACCCGGGTTGATGGGTCACACTCGCAGGAGGCGAGGGACGCGAGTCGGAGCCGATCGGGTGAGCCGAATGGAAGCCGACTCGGTTCTGTCCGCGCGGGTCACCCTGCGCAGCAAACTTGTAGAGGCCGTACGCCAAGATCCGATGGCGGATCGGAGCGCCGTTTGTTGGAGAATGTCGGCGACAGGACTTAGTTTTTCAACTCTGAAGGGCACGAACAGATTCTTTCAGATCTGGGCGCAGCAGTGACTGAACTGAGCTTCTGGGTTTGTGCACTTAGAACTGCACAGGAAGATAATTAATTATGGGAAAATTGGTTGCCGATGTCGGATCGAGGCGCCGTTTGTGGGAGCTCGTCGGCGACGTCCAGAGGAAGATGCAAACCAAAGCACTTGCATAGATATGGACGGGATGAGGCGAGGCAGACTCTGGAATTTGGATCTGGTTCTGAGTCGGGTCTGCACAGATCAGCTTGCGCGATCCCACGAGAATCATCGCCACGATCAGCACAGGTCTCGGATCGAGACGAGATCGGTGAAAGCACGAAGAGGACTCAAAATCCTACAATCACTCCAAAAGGCAGCTCCTGATGACTTGAGAGGAGATATGGGAAAAATTCGTAATCAAGAAACTCCAGATTTGGACAGCAGGTTCGGGCAGATCTGCGCGCCGTCACGAAAAGAATTGCTACCGGCGATCCAGAACTCCGATCGACGCGAAATCACCTCTAAAATCTTTCTGACTCGTAGAAGTATCACTGGGAATTTTGGTGGAAGCAGATAATAAGAGGATGGGGGAGGATAGGGGGGGAGTCACATGCCCAAGATCAGTCTCGTCAAAGGACTGGGCAGGGCATCACACCCATGGGGGGGGGGAAGAGAATCACTCTCTTAACTCAAAATCCTTTCACAAAAATTTCATTAACCTTTGCACTAACATAATACAAGTGTTTATATAGTTGTTTGGCAGGGGGAGGGGGCTAGGGAGTTCGATGGAACAAGGGAAAGGGGGAGAGGGGTGCGCCCCTTTGACAATGAGAGGGAGAGAGGGGGGGACAAGGAGACATAGACTCACCTACCTTCACCTACCTTTGAAATTCAAAGGGGAGGGGGGGTAGGTGGCAGCCATTCTTTTGGACTAGCAGCCATTTTCCATGTCCCTTGTGGTAAATGATGGAGGGAAGAAAAGAAAACAAAAAAGAATCAGCCTAATACAAACAAATAAGTGGGCGCCCCCTTCATGGGCCAAGAATGGGCCAAGTTGGTCCAAGGCCACCCTTAAGCCCATTCCATTAAGCATGGATTATGGTCTTTCCTATCTAGATGGCCCATGAAAGAAGGAAGCCCAATTGGGCCTTACATGGTTTATGGATCCATCATAATGGTCCAAGGCCACTCCTCCTTAATGGATGCTAAAGGGGCTTTAAACCAAATGGCTTTTAAGAGCCTTACAATCAGCCCAAAATGAAAACCCAAGTAAACATACATATTACAAGCCCAAATTTTCAATGTAAACAAAGGCTAAAAGTATCCAAACTCAAGTCAAACTATCTCCATTTCGAAGGAAAGTCGATGTAGTCCGATTGGTGCTCCGCGTATGGTACCGTCGGCTCGCCGATTCGTGCTACTCGCTCGTTCCGGTGTCCGCACCACTAGCTCTGCCCCCCAGCCCCTCTCCCCTCCTCTCCCTAGCCTGGTTCACCCCCTCCCTAATCCCATCTCAGCTAGGGAGAGCCCCCACCCCCATTTCCCCCTTTCCTCCCTCTCCTATCCACATTATCACCTCCTTATCATCGACTGCCACCCAGAGAGCCTTGTAGTAGACTCGTCCACCCTTTTGAAGCATCTCCCTCGGCATCTCCGCGAGGTCCCAAGCGACCACCCCTACACCGCGGCTTCGTCTCCAAGACAGCTTCGTTTCGAGTGCTCACACACCCTCATATGACCTTGGAGCAGCTCGGTGGAGCGATCCTCGTCAACCTACGCAGTATGTCTCTAGCAGATAACCATAGGCGAGTTTCAGAGGCTCCCACGGCCTGTCCTTCGAGCTTCCTGGCACACCCTTTGACCGTTGCTATCCTCCACGAGTCCTCTTGCAGCTCCAGGAAGGAGGAGGTCGTTTGACCACCGGAGCGCCCCGTTCCGACCGTCGCCCCCGAAGCACGCAATTTGTTCGCCCTGTGCCCAGGTTGGACCCCTCTCCACTCTTCTGTAGATTCCTGTCACCTCCAGCCTCTACTGGGATCCCCGCCACCAACCACATGAAGCCAATTCACAGATGGTCGTTTCTACTCCGGCCCTACCTCCTACTATGTCCGGAGAAGCCCGTAGCAGCCCCGTCTTCGGCCTGCTACCAGTCAGGATCGGACTGGATAGAGACAGATCAGTCTGTGTATTCAGATCGCCTACGACCCAGGTCATCTCCGGACATCCCGCGACTCCCACGGAGAGCTACCACTTCTTCCCCGGTCGGTTCGGCACCAACCTCACGACTGGTAGCACTCGGAGCAGTTCGTGGCATCCCTAAGAGCAGGTCTCTGTCCTGCAGGTCCAGTCAGGATAGGGCCAAATTAGATCGTGGTTGCAGACCTGCAACGGCCCCGATCGGACTCCGGACGACCGAAAACTCCTACAGAGAACTCCTACCTCACCCCCGGATGCCTCGACAGTAGTCCCACCTCCTTCAGAGCTCCGTGGCGTCTGCGGCACCCTCGGCATCGGCTTGCTGTTCTGCGAGTCCAGTCCGGACAGAACTGGCTTCCAACACATTTCCCCACCCCGTGCCTGGCCGGCTGAAAGCCCCTCCCTGTGTGGAGGTTTCTTTGGTTGTAATTAAGCTTATCCCCACCCCTAGCTCAACCCACATGCGTGAGGTGTAGTGGTGTATTAGGTTTATCGCAGGTCAAGCGGCATCGGCGCAACGTGCGGGTTGCGTTCCCACGCTTCCCCGCTCACCTTCGTCTCTGACCGGAATCAGTTTCTTCAAACCGATTGGGTAAGCGATTGGTTCCCCTCCTAGTCACTTTCCTTTGCTAATTTAGTATCATACTCCTCTGCCGTCGGATAGTTAGAGAGTGCCCGTCCCCTATTTACTCGCATTGTGAATCCCCACCACGGTGTGAGTTGAGCGAAACACCACATAAGCCACGCCCTCGACGTGCTGGCCGCCCACGAATCGTGGGAATCCCCACCCCTCTGGGGGTCAACCTGAGCCACTGCCACACCTTGGAATAGCGAGGTCCCACCCCAGACCCCACGATCATCCCGGGATTGCCTTCGGGAAGGAGTGTGCACCGCGTGAGCGCTACTGCCAACATCGAGTCCGTTGCTTGTTTATGTGCTTACGGGTCTAGGTCCGAGGTTCATTCGGTCATTCCCATAGCACCCCTAGATCGTCTCACATCAGTGGTCTCTACAAGCTCCACAAAAGCTCTGGCAATCTCTTCTTCTCTCCGGTTCCCCTCTTGGGACATGAATCTCCCTAAGAATTGGCGTAAGTGGGGGGAGATGGAGCCTAATGATGAAGGAGGGGAGGACAGGTGCGAGGAGCACTTATAGCTCTAAATGACCTCAAGAGAACTGTCGTGATGTCTCAAAAAGTTACATGTCCCGAGATGACGCATTCGAACCGGTGCAAAAAGATGTGATCATTGTGCTCGAGCCCGAACGCACTAGGGAAACCACATTGATGGACTCGAGAATCAAAGCGAGGATAGCTCATGATGGCCAATTCCCGCCCTTGCTGAAAACCTCGATGGATATTCTTTACTCTCTGAGCCTATTCTTGGCTCGGGAGTAGGGGGCAAGTGGATAGGGGTAGATTTGCGGCCCAATATTTACACAGTCCAATGGCCCATCTATGACTACGCAGCCCAATAAGTGATAGTCCCAACAAGGCCCACTTACCACGGGATCGCGGCAAAGCGGACCAACATTGCCCACCAAGCCTTGGCTCGGACGCCCGATCGAAGGTGATGCTCGAGAAAATCTTAGCCAGCGACCGATCGAGCCATCACAAGGTGGATGAATGCTTCCTCAAGGGGGTGCCCCAGTCTCAGACTCCATGTGTGGGCAGGAGATATCCCTTATCTCATGTGGACCAGCCTATCATCGAGGCTCCCTAGGGGGCCAGGGCGAATTCCTCATGGCTGGGCACTTATCCATTATCATCTCAGTGGATGCTACGTTGTCCTCAGAGAATGGGAAGCTTAAGATGATAGGGGGAGGGCAAGAGTCCCTGAACGGTGAGAGTTCTAATTAAGGACGTAACCCCCCCCCCTCTCAAACTCTCACGCTTCCTTTATTCAAGAAAGGGAGCCACTAGCTATATAAACGTAGGGAATCCCTCCAGAAGGGTAAGCCAATTTTAGCCACTTTAATTGGTGAAGAGCGATCTCGTGTCCTACACCTCCCTTGATTCTCTTCCGCACCTTACTCATATCATTTGATGACTTAAACATCGGAGAATTTTTCTCGATATCACAACCCCGAGACCCCTGATCGCTTTATCTCCTTTCGCAGAACTTCGTTCTGAGGTGGCTATGTCTCACGATCACCCTAGATCCGACAGTCTACGACTTCGCACAAGATCTCGTCTCTTCACTTGTTATAACTCTAAGTAAGATTTTTTAAAGATTACTCTTCACCTCTTTATATATTATGACTGAGGTTTTTAGTAAATTTGGGGATATGTCGACAAGGGAAGAAATAGCGATCACCGGGAACGAACGCAGTTACAAATGAGAGCCTGCTTTGAGTAAAAACCCAGTTCTAAATTTACATTTATTTGATCTTTTTCAAGTTACCATAACTCAGATCGAGATTGTAAAAGACTATAAACACACAGAGCAAAGTTTTTTTTTCTTCTTCTGGTCAAGGAAACAACATGAATTTTCATTATAAAAGCCCAAAGTTCACTAATACATGCATTCTTCCTCGGTCGGTGGAGGCAAAGTATTGAGCTTAACAGTTTCCCTAGCAGCTAGTCTATGAGCTTCATCATTGCAAAATTTGTTGACAGACTGAATTGCATTAATACTTGCACCTTGAAGCCATGATCTACAGTACTTGCCGATAATATTTTGCTATCCTTGAGGATGAGGTCCGTACTAACTCCATTCGCTGCATTGATAATATTTATATATTGCATCTCCATCCACAATTGACCGTGCGTTGATTCCTTTCTTTGGCTCGTTTGATCGCTAGCATGAGTGAAATTGCATCTACCGTCTCTGGGTGAGTTTGATGTATGATCCTTAGTAATGATTCCGCTGGCTGCTTCGCTTGTAACACCACCAAAAGTTTTTCTTCAGTTTTCCTGGAAGGGAGGGGGCCATTGAGATCTGGGTTGCATTGATACCCTATTGTTTCATCTCTTCTCCTGGCTAGAGTGGGTAGTCATCCATGGCTCTTACCAAGATCTTGATAGGTGGAATTGTTATACCTTGGAATGCCCTCTCACATGATAACTTTTGGAGGAAGTACCTTAGTTGAATCTGTATGCCAGAGTTCCTTCCAGTTGGAGCCTATCGCAGAAGTTGTGAGGGGGGGGGGATGTTAGAATATGAAGCGTACCTACATCGTACGTGTCCACGCGCACCTACAAGGATAAGGAGGAATACAACGTCGATCACGAATAGTCGGATGGAGAGCCAGGTGACCTCTTGCAGCGCACCCTAACTAGTTTCCTCTCTCTATTAACCCAAATGGATGTAATCTCTATAGAGAGTCAAAGTATGGGATGCTTATATAGAGAGGAGAGATCAATCTAAGATTTTAATCTAATTAAGTTCTTACCCATAACCGGAACTAATGTGCCACATATAGGTCAGGTCCAATAAACTCGTTCCATTCGTTTTTTTTTTAAACTCAAGGTTGATACTTGCAAGGCGTGGACGAGGAGGACCAGTCATTCCTTCATTGCAGAAGGAGATGATCGTTCCACCCCGGTCGCCAGGTAAGCGTTTTCATTAATGAAAGTAGTAAGAACATAAAGGAGTACAGGGATAGGGACGACACCCAAACAAGAGGTGGAGAATAACAGATAGCCCGAGGGCTCCAAAACCAAAAGAGGCCAAAGAGGCCAACATGACGATACAACAATCTAATGACGGGGACTCCCGAAATCGCCAAAGCGGTCAGGCCGCCGACGATTCCTACGGTTGCTCCGACAAGTAGGTTGGAAGTCAAAGTCATCGGACTCCATGATCGGCTCATCAACCAAACCATGAAGATCGTCCGCTTGGTTGACGAGCACGGTGCCCTGCACCCCAACCGGGTCTTCAAGGGCATGTTGGAAGGAAGTAGCAGCAGGGATGGACCGCAGGGGCCCAGCAGCAGTAGGGGGAGGAGGATCCACTCCTCGGGAGTCGGCGCGCAAGGGTTTAGTTCAAATTTTAAGTGTATCTAAGTTATGTAGTATAATAATCTATACAAGTGGACCATTAATAATGAGCGAGACTCCACTAATACAAGGTGAGGCCCAAGAGGCGATTATGTCGAGTTATCAGTTGATATGTCTCCTTTATTGACAACTCTCCGTCTTGGGTTGCTTTCCACACTGGCTGATTCCCGATAATACAAGGGAGAGATTAATTACTTCTTGCACTCGACGGCTGGAAAACCTTTGGAATTAGTTGCTTTGTTCCAACCAGTCGAGGTTAATAATTGAGGCACTTTTGGTGGAATTGGGCCAGAACAATTTATCCCCGCTGTTGGAGGCCCCTTAGTATTAGGGATCCATTTTTGTTTTCACAGATCGGCTTTTCTCCCAGTCACTGTTCTCCAAGTAATGCCTGTCCCAAAATTAGATCTTGAATTCAGTCAGGAATGCCGACCAAGTAGCTGACTGAGTCTTATATAACCTTCGCAATCCGTAAATTATTATGTGGTAAATGTTTTGCACTTTGGATTGTTGTCCAACAGTCGGAGAAATCTTTGAGAAATCTCGAGGTGACTTTCATCGTTAAATCTCTCTGTAATAATTTTTTAGATCTCTAAAGATGCTATTTAGTATCGGGATAAATTTTGAGGAGAATAGATGTAAGTCATTCTAAGATAATTTATGTCTATCCTTATTCTCATGTACGTTTGGTATAGAATCAGATAAGAGGGATGAAATGAGATTAGAAAAATAGGGATAAGTCATTCCAATAAAAGGTTGAAATGACTTATCTCCGTTTTCAACTCCAAAATCGGGTTAACTTTATTTCCCTTAATCTCCCTTATCCTCGTCCTTTTTAACCATACCAAATATAGAATGAGATTAGATTAAAGATATCCATGCTCTAACCCCATATCCAATAACCCTTAAATCCTACTTCTCCCCCCCCCCCCACCCCCCAATTCCATTTTATGGTGACATAGGCTTTCCCAATTTATAAAATGGACTCCTCCCCCCCCCCCCCCCACTCACCCCCATCTTCTCTCCACCGAAACTTATACTCAATTATACTGTTCATTGTTAACTCCAACAATGCTCTCATGGTGCATCCAAACAAGGGCAGAAAGCCTGCAGTTATATAATTAATTTATCCATTTCATGTCAATATGTATATATATATGGGAAATGTTCATGTGGGGTCGATCCCATGGTAATTTATCATAGGATCGGGATCTGGGCCGTTAAATGCACGGGGCCAACATATAGGGAGATCATCTTCCATATATTTAAGGGCCCAGATTCCGATACCATGGCAATTTGTCATAGGACCGGTATCATGTGAACATCTCTCTCTCTCTCTCTCTCTTTATATATATATATGGGGAGTGTTCCGGTGGTGCCGGCACCATGCTATGGTGTCGGCACCGCGTCAGTGTAAATTTAAAAAAAATTAAAATAATTTTTTTTTTTGCTCACGCGGTGCCATCACCATGCCATGGTGCCGGCACCAGGTGAGCAGCGCCATATATATATATGATCGTTCGGCAGGTAAAATGATTGGGAAGAACGCCTGAGCCTCTAAATGCCACCAACGTGTGTGTGCTCTGATAGTACTGGCCAGCAACATATACATACAATAATAGCGAGGGAGGGTGGGGGTGGAGAGATGTTTAGTTATGCACTCTTATCAAATTTAATATTGTTGGTTGTGTTAGAAGAGTCTAATTCTATACCAAATTTAATATCGGCGGCTTGAACCTGCACCTAATTTTAAACATGGCACAGCATAGGTTATGACAGTCTAAGAATAACATCTCCTCCATTACCTTCGTTTTTAATTATATTCTTCTCTTTTATTTACAACTTCTACTACCTATTCTATATCAATATTGACATTTTCTAATCTAAAATATTAATATAAAAAATAATATTATAAAGAAATAGGGCATTAAATTAATTTTGAGCTGTTATTGGCCGTGAAATTGAGGAACTGATTGTCAACTGGATGTAATTAACATCAAGTTCTTATGATTCGCCCGGGAATCATATTTTAAAACTAATTGAAAAAGGATATTAAAGAAGTCATTAAAATCGAACTTGTAAATATATATAAGAAAATTTTATTACCCGTCTCGGATCAGTTTACCCATTTGGGACGAGAATCCCGTCCTAGACAGTTATCCACTCGAGACGGATAGCGAGTAGGTCTCAAGATATACATAGCCCCTCTTTGATAGAGAGATAGAAAATGGAGAGATATTCTTTGTGAGTTAATTTATCTCGAAGTTTAGTCTTGAAGAGGAGAAATCTCGTGCTAAGTCGTAGGCCGTTGGATCTAGGACAAAACGAGTTGGATCTAGGACAAAACGAGTCCCAGATCAATTATACGAAGTCACCTCAGGACAGAATTCTACAAAAGGGAAAGAAGCAATCAGGGGCATGAGATTGCTATCCCAGAGAAAACTCTCTGATACCTAAGTCAGTAAGGGCAAGAGCGGGGTGCGAAAAGAGGCAAAGGAGGTGCAGAGCACGGGACTACTCTTCACCAATTGAGGGGCTAGAATTGGCTTACCTTTCCGGAGGGGATCCCTGTGGTTAAATAGCTATAGGCTACCTCTTTAGAGTAGTGGGAATCTTGAGAGTCTGAGGACGTTACGTCCACGACATGAACACTTACCGTTCAGGGACTCTTACTCACCTTTTAACTCCATGGGCTTTCCACTCTCTGATGGTAGCATAGAATTTGCTTATAGTTATTAGGGATAAGTGTCCGGCCGCGAGGAATCTGCTCTGGCTCGTCGGAGAATCTCAGTGATGGGTTGATCCATGGGGGATAAGGGATATTCCCCTTCTAAGCATGGAGTCCCGCCCTTGGGCATCCTTAAGGGAACATGTTATCCGCCTTTTGCCGTCTCGGTCAAGGGCGCGCCTGGGTTTCTCCCGAGCGTCGGGGAGGCTTTTACGTGGACGATCGAGCCAAGGCTTGGTGGGCCTTGTTTGGGCCCTTTACCTTGGACTTTATAGCAAGTGGAGCGTCACTATGAAGTTAGGCTGTTACTTACTCAGCCGCGCAGGCCTTTATGAGCCTTTGGGCTCTGAAATACTGGGCCGCGAATCTTTCCCTCCCCAAGTCTCATTTATTTTGGTAGACAATGAGTTAAATGAGAGGATAAATTGTTCTACCAATTTTGCTGGGTCAATCGGGATATATGAGGTAAGGATGTGTGGGGATGGGTCTATCTGATTTATTTTAATTGATTTTTATTTATTTTTATTTGACTTATTTATTTGTTTTATTTATTAGGCGTGCCAGTCACGTGTGTGACAATTTCATTGTGCGCTCGATCTGACTTGGTCAGTCGATTGTGAGGTCCGAGTCGGGACCAGAAGTCCGTCATACCATAAAGGCTATGACGTTAATTACGTCCTTCCAAGGAAGGACAACCCTTGATTAAACGCCAAAATAGGAGGCCTCATAAGGTAAACAGATATTCATATACATAACTTTGAACTTCGTACCAGGCCCGGAAGACGAGTAAGAGAATAACATTAACCACAGAAACAAACTATCTCGCTGAATCGGCGGTTCAAAAACAATCAGACTCAGGGGAAAGGTGAAACAGAGGATATCAATCGCGGACAGGATGAGCCGCGATCATGACGGAGGTTTAAAACATCGGTTAATATTTCGGCGGCACTTCCCCATAGTCTGGATCATACCCAGAGGGAAATAGGCTATCACCCACGGAGTGCCGGGGTGAAAGCCGAAAGGAAGAGAGAGGTCGGGCCTCTCCACGTTACACATGTATGCCCTAGGGCAATGTTTGATTCTTCCCTCACAGGAGCTGGTGGCACTCATGCATTGGCATGGCTCACCGGAGCTAAGAGGGAGGCGCGTCGTTGTGACTTCGACACGAATCGATGGAACATAAGGGGGTCTACCTCCCTTTAACTTTATCCTCGGGACACATCTGGTGATCCACGAATATCTCTGTGTGGGTTAGCTCTGGGCATTTGGGCTCACAGAGTGGCAACTTAGGCTCTCGGCATGACCTCAGAGAGGAGGCTAAGGCTCCCGGCGTGAGTGGCAAGAAGGTGGAGGTTCCCGGCGTGACCGAGGAGAAAAGTCCAGGAAGCTCCCGGCGCCGACTTCCCGGTGAGCTAAAGATTCTCAAAGGGGGGTTCTCGGCATAGGCTAAAAGGGGGGAGAGGAGCTCTCAGTGTGAGGGTTGACGAGCTTCATCATTGGTCTTTTACTATGGGTATGATCTGCTTCCACCCTTGTTCATTTTCAAGGTGTCAACAAATGCCCCCCACCTGCGGGCGGCGTAAGCGCAGAATAAGCGGCACGGGGCCTGCAGGTGACTTTCATTATTCGAGGGTATCTTCCTCAATTTCTTTTCAATCCGGTCCTTAGACCTAATCATCTCGTTGCAACAATATTCTGCACACGTATCTTTCTTTTCTATCTTCATATTGTCTGACTTTATTTTCAGCACTTTGGAGCTTCTCGGCACGAGGCCATAGGCTTCTCGGCGCGTGAAGACCTCTCGGCGTGGAGACGGGGGTCTCGGCGCGCCTAGCTTCCCGGCGCGGAGGGCTTCTCTGCGCGGAGGGCTTCTCGGCGCGCATTTTGGCCGAAGGGGGGGCTCTCGGCCTGGGGGTTCTCGACGCGCGTTTTACCGCGCCGAGAACCCTTCGCTTCGGGCTTCTATTTGAGGCGCCGAAAGCCTCTTGGCTTCTCATTATTCACAGCTCCTTCTCTCTCTTCACTTTCTTTTCTCTCTTGGCGGTGGCGGCGAGCTCCTCCCCTCCGACCATCCGGCTTCTTCCCGTCTTATTAGATTTCGCCCCAGGTAGGACGCTCTTCGGGGATTTAATCCCCTTTTGCTTCGGGATCACCCCCTCTTGGTTGGTGACTCCCTATTCTCCTTAGGCAGACCCCAAATAAGGGAAGATGCTGTCGAAATTTTCAAGGGCTTCATATTACAATCCTTATGAGACTGCCTCTTGTATTAGGTCTTTTACTTAACATTTCTTTTTCCTGACTGCAGATACTGCAATGGCTTCCGGCTCTACTGCTGCATCCTCTGGAGATGTCGGGGCCAGTTCGTCAGCCCAGCCAGATATATCACGGGCCACAGTAAACTGGCTGAATGTGCACAGCCTCGACTTCGGATACGACAAAATCGCTTCCGTTGATGAATCGTCCGATTCTGATACCGACACGGTGTCAACATCCCGGGTATACTCCACTGCCATGGAAACATGCTTCAGACGGGGCACTGATTATCGCCTGGATTTCCCGAAGGACAAGCACTTGATGCCGTTTATCCGGACTTTCACCGTGGGTGGAATGCGGAACTATCGAATAGCTCGTGCAGTTGAAGCCGCAATTCTGGTCGAGAGAGACAGCCTGAAAGATTCAGTGTATCGTGGGAAGGCTATATACCTTCCCGGGGAGAAGCGTGACTGGGATGCAGTCCTTGGCATATCGGAGCTGGAGCCGGAAAAGAAAATGCTGACCCGGGCCCCGGAGTTCACACCTGCTCGGTGGGATAATGTCAGTGGCCGAGTCAATAGGGAGAAGCCCGGCTATGGTCTCTTCCTGGCACCAGTAAAGTGGGGGTACCGCGAAGAACCTTTTGTGCTGAATTGTTCGGCCATTCAGTTCAAGTATCATTTGGCCGCTGGTTGGTTTGGAGACACCAAGATCACTGACGCCCACCTATTTCGAGTAGGAGCAGTGGAGTTTACTGAGTTTGTTCTGAAGGAATATGCCCCTCTGCTGATCAGAGCCGGGGTATATCATAGTGTCTTTGCTTCCAGATTTCGATATCCCATATCCCGAGGGTTATGCTGTGGGATGTTTGAAGTCTTCTGCCCCTTATTCAACATATTTTATACAGCAGAGGGTGAGACATCTCTTGACCTCTGGAGTCTGTCACAGCTTTCCGGACTGCCTATTGATGGTGAGCCGTATGAAGAAGTCTACTTGGCAGATTCTGAGAAGGATAGTTCCGATGGTGAAGGCAAGTATTCCCTCGGCTTCTCATACCGGTATCTGATGAAGGCATATCGCTCCATCTATCTGGCGTACAGTAGAGGGTCCTCCAAAGGCTATCATCCCCGAGAGAAAGGCAGTAAGCTGAGGGTCCGGATAGGGCAGTGGATTCAATATTTCTTTGACGGGCCCTTGAAATATGCAGATTTCCCTTTCATGGGTCCGACGGCCAGCAAGCAGATAAGGACTCCTCGCTATAAGTCAGAGCTGCCATCTTCATTACGCCGTGCAGGCAGAGGTGGTCCCAACCCAGCAGGTGTAGACCCCATCACACATTGCGAGGCTTACTTCACATTCTGGCTGTGCACTTTCGCTCTCCCTCAAGGGGACGAGACAATCATCCGGCCAGAAGCTATATACCCGGCCTGTCAGATGGCCTGGGGAATGAGGCTGTCGCTCTGCCCGGTGGCCTTGTGTTTAATCTACAAATCTTTGGGAGATTTGTACAAGCATCGGACTCCCCGTTCTTTGAGGACTGTGGGTCCTTTTCATTTTTTCAATGCCTGGGTCTGCAGTCTATTCCCTGAATTGGCTCCCAGAACTTTGCAGGCAGATACGGTATTGCCCCGAATGATTAAGTTTGCCAGTGCTGAACCTGGTCCTTTCTATGATCAGCTGTTCAAAATAAGGGGCCGACTGATAAAGGTGCCGGTGGATGCCCCTGGCAGCATTCATTTCTGGAGCTTGGCGGCAGGTTCAGCTCCTTTGATTCATTCTCAGAGAGAGTGCAAGCTGGAAGAGGTAGAGACCTATGTCCATCCTGTCTCAGGGCTTGATACTGCTCGCTCTATTCTGGAGCCGGAGCTGGTCAGATGGGCCATGGCCATTCGGCCTAGTGTCTTAGTTTTCAGAAAGGG
The DNA here is from genome assembly GCA_022559845.1 of Amorphophallus konjac. Taxonomy (NCBI): domain Eukaryota; kingdom Viridiplantae; phylum Streptophyta; class Magnoliopsida; order Alismatales; family Araceae; genus Amorphophallus; species Amorphophallus konjac. The sequence continues at coordinate 91,085,422 of CM040118.1, forward strand.
TGGTCTGCTTCTTCTGGAACCATACTATCCATTCCGTTTTGGGTGGAACTTTGGTTATGACCAGCATATCCCTACATCAGTCGCTCAATTTCCCCTGGATAGCCGGGCTAAGCATGGGTCCGCCATTGTCGGCGATGGCCGGTTGTGGTGGATTTCTATCATCGCCAGGACGGCGCAGTTTTCAGAGTCCCCACCGTTTCCAACCGTGTCCCCCGGGTAACATCAGAATACATCAAATGGTGGAACATCCGAACCAACTTTTACAGGGATAGTAGAGGTGCATTCTGGGACGTGGCCGAGCGTTCCTTTTTGAAACAACAGTCCGGACCAGTGTTTGACATCCCCGAGGCCCACCTGAAGAGGCTTTATTCACAGCACCAGAGGGAGGCGGAGAAATATCTGGCCCAGCGTCGGGCTTTGAAGGAAACAGATTCTGACCCGCCTGCTCCTGTCTTTGCTACTATCAACGAGGACACTTTCATGCAGAGCTTGAAACATCTGAGCCGTGTAGGGGACGCTCGCTTGGAGGCACAACAATACCCATTTCCTGTCGAAGAGCCGCTCCCGGCAGTAGTCCCTTGGAGGGGTACGACAGATAGATTTCATCCATATAGGACGTTTGTGCGTAGGGAGGACAGGACTCAGACGTACTACAAGCAAACGTCTTGGCTGTTCATTCTGCTGAATTTACATGGGTTATCTGCGGAAAGCCCGCTAGCCGGCATCTTGAATAAGCCACTGTTCATCTCCTTTCATTATGTCGACGGTTGGGGCATGGACCACCTCGACTTATTTCGATGCCTTGACTCACGTGGTCATAGTGATCTAGCAGCTTTAGTGGAGAAATGCCAGATATTTGGTGATGTCTGCTGGCTTATCAAGGAGGCTGCTTCCCGCTCCAAGGAGGTAGCTTATCTGTACTGGCCGCTCTCTGTCTTTTATGATGGCCCAGCAGGTATGATCTTTTCTTTTCGGACTGTAGTGCTTTCTGATAAATATTTAAGCTCTGCATTCACTGACCTCATTGCTTCTCTGCCGTCTTCAACAGACAGGCCGGATATAAAGCGCCAGGGGCTATACAGAAAGATCATTGCGCAGGCTGAGAAGCCTACTTATTTTGAAGTCCCTGCAGCAGCACCGACTACCACTCCCCTGCCTCCTGGCAAGAAGAGAAAGGTTTCTGCGGTCAAGGCTGCAGTCGGGAAGGCCAGGAATGCCAAGAAGGCTCATGCTCAGCAGTCGGCTTCGGTAGCGATGGACACTGGGACCCCTCTCCCTGATATTCCCTCATTTGATGAGTTTGAATCTCAAAGGGAGGCTGCTCAGACATCGGTTCAGGGTAACATCAATAGCCTGCAGTTGCATTCTTCATCCTCTTTTGCTGGATTTCAAAGAAGTCCTTGAATCTGACCCCTCCCTTTTGCGCAGCCCAAGAGCCAGCTGTGGCATCTTCTGTGGTGGAGACCAGGCTGCCTTCTCCCATGCCGGCTAGTGAGGCGGAGGGTAAGCATGCCTTTTTCATCTTTTCCTGCATATTTCAATTACTTTTCATTGTCCCTCTCACAAGCTTTTCCCTATAGTGACGGTCGGTGAGGAGACTGAAATTACGGGAGAGGCTGGCGATATTACTCAGCCACAGGAGGGTCATAAGACCCAGACGAAACGGGGCCTCGTCCCTGTGAGGCGTATAGTTACCCGGTCTTCGTCCAGGCAGACGTTAGAAATGGCGGTCCCGCCCGTGGATAGTGTAGAAATTTCTTCAAGTAGCTCCGCGACCGCTTCTGAGGCAGATGGAGAAGAAGCAGGCTTCAGCGAGAGCGAGACAGAGGGTGTTTCCAAATCAGAGGCCCCATCCGCATGCACCGCCATTGTCCCATTATTCACCCCCTCCAAGTTGCTGGCGCTATCTCCTGAGGAGGAATTACAAGAAGAGTTCGCCGGCCTGGATACCGAGGCAGATATAACTCCTCCTTTTGTTGCTTCCGCGGCGGGACTTTCTTCTCCTCTGCACTCCTTTGAGGACATTGACGTTACATTAGAAGTGAGTCTCTTTTCTTCTCCTCATTGTTTCCCCTTTTTATCTGCTGCTTGATGCTGTATTGATCTATTCACAGGAATCCCCTGTTGCTAGCCCGGTGATGACTGCAGCCTTTGAAGCCACTCTGTCTGACGCCTTGGCCATTGTTCCTGCTTCGACAGTAGCCTGGACAGGCGTTCCTGAGATAATCCGCCCTGTGCCGGTGAGGGTGCAGTCCTCTACGGATTTAGCATTGTTGGACTTGGGGACTTCGGGGGAAAGCCCGGCTCTCATCAAGGTCCTGGATTTCAGAGCTGAGATGGACCCAATTAGGGGTTCCGCCTTTATACCGGCCGCAGTGCTGACCATTGCGCCTGAATCGGCAATTCCCATAACATCAATCATGGAGAGTGAACCCTTGCCTCTCCGGGCTGTGACCCCTGCAGCCTTGACATTGAAGGAACTGGCTGTTGCAGCGGGGGTGGAAGAAGGAGAGATAACCGTCACAGAAATTGGAGCATTGTCTATAACTACCCCGGACTCTATCTCCATACTTTCGGAATCTGAGGAGGAGGTACCCTGCGAGGAGGATGTTGAAGGTGCGGGTATTGCATCAGAGACCCAGGAAGCAACCACTCCGGCTCTTACTGGAGTCACCCCCGCAAGCATTCAAACGGCGACCCTCGAGGAGATGGAGGTGGAAGGTCCCCCGGCTTCGTCAGAGGTTGTGGAGAGAGCTCAGTTGGCGCCTTCGGCAGACCTCCCGTCTTCTTCTTCTCAGCCAGATATCACCCTATGGGCAGACATTGACAGTGAAGTAACTTTTGAAGTGGCTCCACTTCCCTTGCCTGGCTTTGCTTCACCTGAGAGCTTTGTCTGGCAACATCTGGACATGTTGCGCCAGCTAGTGGAATCCCAGCCCGGACTAACTTATCCTCAGTTGAAGGAGATAGCCGAGCGTTTCACCGCCGGTTTACAGGCAATGGGTTGTCCTCTAGAGATATGGACCCAGCGGGTTCTGTTGCTGTTAAAATTTGTGCATCGCCGAGATTTCTTGGCACACATCATGTCTGACAGACTGGCGGCTTTGAAGTTGCAAAGGATGGAGTGCAAGTCTAAGCTAGAAAAGATGAACTTTACTCTTCAGGAGCGACAGTGCCAACTGCAGTCTCTGGCGCAGCGGGAGCAGTTTGTGCGCGGCCGAATAGCCATTCTGGAGGCTGAACTGTCTGGTCTCCGAGCTGAGCTGTCGCAGATAACAACTTCCCGGTCGCAGCTCGAGGAAGAAGCAGCTCTATTGGAGGGGCAGGTGGCATCCTTTCGGGACGAGTCTGTTCGACTGCAGGAGGAGGAGGCTCGACTTCATGAGCTGGGGGCTGCCTCTTATGTGGGTCTTCTAGCCTTCGAAGACATCTTCCAGCGGCCATGAATCATTTCTTTTCTTTTTCTTCTTTTGTCTTTTATTGTGATACAATGTCTCTTCGGGGACCCTCCATGTACTCCCTTTTTTAATGAAAAGTACTCTTTGGCTCTATATGTATCCATCTTCTTTTTTCTTTTGCATGTGGTTTTATCACTGTGGGAAGTGGGGTAGTGGTTTTAGCAGTCCTTCATGCGAATGACTCGTGCTAGGCAGGAGAGCATCCACCCCTTCATAGAAAGGATGGGGGACTCGCTCCACCGCGTGACGACATCCGAGGAGGTGCTTAAACCCAATTCTGTTGGTAGCAGCAAACGTCCTTCTTGGCCATATGTGCCGCGGGGGAGACAACTTGCAGGAATATGAATAAAGAGGTCCCATCAGAGTAGACGTAGGGTCTAGACTGGGCAGAGGTTATAGCAGGCGGGACATTAAAGGGTGTATAGTTTTCATCAGGACAGACATAGAGTCTGAACTGGATAGGGTTTCATCATTGATCGGGTGAGGTGCCGGTCGATCAATAGCTGGTTCCATCATCGATATTGGGCCCATATCGATGCAAGGGAGCTTCATAGGTTTCATCAGAACAGACGAAAGGTCCAAACTGGCAGGATTTCATCATTGATCGGGCGAGGTGCCGATCGATCAATAGTTGGTTTCATCATCGATATTGGGTTTATATCGACGCAAAGGAGCCTCCTCATAGGTCTCATCAGAATAGACGAGAGGTCTAAACTGGCGGGATTTCATCATTGATCGGGCGAGGTGCCGGTCGATCAATAGCTGGTTTCATCATCGATATTGGGTTGATATCGATGCAAAGAAGAGTTAAAGTTTCATCAGAATAGACGAAAGGTCTAAACTGGCAGGGTTTCATCATTGATCGGGCGAGGTGCCGGTCGATCAACAGTTGGTTTCATCATCGATATTGGGTTTATATCGATGCAAAGAGTCTCATAGGTTTCATCAGTATAGACGTAAGGTCTAAACTGGCAGGATTTCATCATTGATCGGGCGAGGTGCCGGTCGATCAACGGTGGGACGTATGTAAGGGTGTAGGTCTCGTCAGGACAGACGTGAGGTCTATTCCAGCAGGCTTTATGGCGGGTGGGACTTGGCCAAGAAATACGTAGGCTTCATCAGGACAGATGTGAGGTCTGAGCTGGACAGGCTTCATCAGAATGGTGATGGGTTTCATTGTCGGTGGGACATGTGAAAGAGGGTATGTAGATTTCATCAGAGCAAACGTAAGGTCTACCCCGGAAAGGCTTTATTATTGGTGGGGCATAGAGCCAGATGACCGACGAAAAGCTTCATCAGTGAAGGGGAGGTAAAGGTAGCGTGATGGTTGGCATGGAATTTTGAATTACCACATTACTGACCCAAGTGCCCTTTCTGGTTTTCATCGGAGTCAGCCCCCTCTTACTTTTGCCCACGCGTCCTTTCGGATTTTCACGTGGCGGGGTACCCAATTTTGCCTGCAGTGCCCTTTCGGGTTTTCACCACAGCTGGGTTTTAGCCCATTTTTGCACTTGTCCAGAATGCCTGAACAAGTCTAGCGGGGTATCTCTATTTTCAACCCCATTTTTATACTTTCTTCTTGTCGTTTTCTTTCTCTTTCCTTTTTTCATTGTCTTTTCTGGGACCAGAGCTTTCATCATATGGACCATGGCGCCATATGTTTATTGTGGGCGCACGATCATTGATGTGGGTGTCAACATCAATGCAAAGGGAAGTAGGGTTTTATGATCTATCCAGACGGAGGGTCTGAATAGATTCAAAGAGCAGTGTTGTGCTATGTCAGAGCGAACGGAAGGTCCACCCTGGATGGATTTTAGCGTCGATCAGGCAGCGCGCCAGCCGACTGATAGCAGATTTCATCATTGGTATTGGGTTCATATCAATGCAAGGATTTCATAGGTTTCAACGGGATAGACGTAGGGTCTAGCCCGGACAGGTTTCATCGCTGATCGGGCAGTGTGCCAGTCGATCGGCAGCGAGTTTCATCATTGGTATTGGGTTTATACCAATGCAAGGATTTCATAGGTTTCATCGGGACAGACGTAGGGTCTAGCCCGAACAGGTTTCATCGCTGATCGGGCAGTGTGCCAGTCGATCGGCACCGAGTTTCATCATTGGTATTGGGTTTATACCAATGCAAGGATTTCATAGGTTTCATCGGGATAGACGTAGGGTCTAGCCCGGACAGGTTTCATCGCTGATCGGGCAGTGTGCCAGTCGATCGACAGCGAGTTTCATCATTGGTATTGGGTTTATACCAATGTAAGGATTTCATAGGTTTCATCGGGATTGTTGTGTATGTGATTTTGATGATTACAAAATGCCTTTATTGCTTAGCCTTGTGCGTGAATGCTCTTCACTTGAATTGGTTGTGGAAATGATCATAAACTATTTCTATTGGGATATCATCATGTGGATGCATTGTAATTCTACAAGGCTTATCATCATGTCAATGCATCTATGACTCTTTGAGGTTCATACGTGCTTTGAGGTTAGCACATTACATATACAATCTATCTACACTTGGTGCGGTTGCTCTATCTTCAATGTGAAAGGCCTTTGTGAAAATCACACTCGAGCATCATGTCATATTAAGCATCATGTCTTATTGAGCCTCATAGTATGAATGTGGACTTTGGTAATGCTAAATGAATGATTGAGATGCAAATATCATTGCTTGCCCCCAAGGTAATGATGTGTGGTTTGAAAGCTTGGATGATGATCAAATTGAATGTGACTCAATATTGTTCTATGTGGCTTGGCTCCTTACTCTTTGAATTCCACATGCATACCATCAGTCAATGGAGAATGAGATTTTGAATTTCATGACTATGTGTATGAATGATTCAACCAATCAACAAGAAATGTGAATTCAGGTAAAACAATGAGGTAAGTGTTATTATGTGGATTTAAATGGATATCTCGTTCATCATTCACTCTTGGAATAAGTTCAACGAAGCAATTTATTATGAACATGGTCATAGTGTTAATGCTTGATGTAAAGATCTTAATTGTCAACTAACACCTTGCTTTATCATGTTTTTTAGGATGAAAAATCATGGTTGATCTTCATGGGATTATGGTAACATTTAATCAATTTTTTCCCTTTGGTTTGATGGAGGTTTTAGTTATTTTTCAAAGTTAAACTGTCTTCCATTCTTCACCATTTTCAATCCAACCATTGGATCTCCCCATAAAACTTATATGTTGTAGCTTTGTGAGTCCTCTTTTTCAACGCCTCTGATCTTGCTTCAATCGGAGTTCGGAGCTAGGAGAATTAATTCTTTTCGCCGAAGCGTGCAGAGCTATTTTTTTTGTAATCTGCCTGAAAGGGTCGACCCCTGGGGTCGACCCATGTAACCCAGAACCATAAAATTGGTTCTGTTTGGGTTCTAGAACGCGAGGGTCGACCCCTGGGGTCGACCCCAGTAAAATAGAACACAAAATCAGTTCTGTTTGGGTTCTGGAAGCCCGAGGGTCGACCCCTGGGGTCAATAAAACAGAACATGAAATAAGTTCTGTTTGGCTTCTGTTTGCCCGAGGGTCGACCCCAAGGGTCGACCCATTCCGGTAGGACCTCGAGCCGCACTTTTTGACCGCCGTTTTCTTGCTCCGAAAGTCCAACCAATCACATCCTAATGCCCTATATCACTCCCTAATTAGTGGATCTGGTCTCCTACCTATCCCTTGACCGTTCTAAGCTTATAAAACATCCTATTGGAGTGAAAACCCTAGGGAGAGGGCTGAAAACTATTCTTTGGAGTGCAGTTTCGGAGTTGAAGCCTCCAAGCCCTCTTCCACCTTGCTCTGAAGCTGAAATTGAGAGGAAGAACCTTGAATCAAGGCCTAAGATCATATACAACTAGAAGCTGCGAAGGAAATCAAGTTACAACTATGTTTTAGCAAGAATCGATCATCCTTCTTCAAGAACGTTCCTCATCCTGCAGAAGCTTTTCATCAAAAATCTGAGGGAGTTATCTTGATCTCTCACTTTTGTGTTTTTGTTTGAGATTGCTCAAGTTCTTGAATGATTATCTAAGAGGGGCAATATATATATACATGTTCATTTGTTCATCTATTGATTGGCCTCTTATTAGTACTGAATTTTCATCCTAAGCAACAAGATGAACTAATGCTTTCATTTCTCTTGTAGAAGAAGAAGATGGAGGAGTGCGACCAACAAGGATGAGAGTAGAGGGGTTTATGAGCCAAATCAATTTTCTGATATATGCAGGCTTGATTTGAAGCTTATCATTTCTATCTGTTCTTTCAGGTGAAGAAGAAATTGGAAGAAGGTAAAGACGTGCATTTCAAGGAGACGAAGAAGATGATGTCTAAATCATGATCATCCATCAACGAGCAAGGAGAATCAGATTCTGCTGAAGAAGGGGGAGCCTTATACTTGATGCAACTTTCCAATTTTCATCTATATATTTTGTTTGGGGGTCATAGCATATATGTGTGTTGATTCATATACATTTGAAATAATACTTTGTGTGGGTGTTCGGAGAAAGGGGTCTCCGAGTGTGTGTGTGGTCTGTTGTGTGTCGATTGGTGCGGAGTATATCTGCATGTGTTGTTGGGAGTTTTCTCCCGTGTGGTTGTGTAGGCATTGTCCTACGTGTGTGTGGACAGAGTTGTGTCTCCGTGTGAAGTATACAGTTTGGGGTGTGTTCCCCAACGTGTGTGTGTGTGTGTGTGCTGCTGTGGCAGTAGTTTGAGGCGAGGTCTCGTGTGTGGTTTACTGTGAAAGCAGCGTGTGTGTGTTGGGGTTCTTCCCCGTGTTGCTACACTTTGTAGCGTGTAGTGAAGCCTCACCGGTTTGGTGAGGGGTAGACGTAGGGAGCCCGTCGTGGTCCCGAACCACCTTAAAAATCCCCGTGTTTTGTGGTTTGATTTGTGTGATTGTGTGTTCTCTACTATCTAGTTATGTAATCGTGTGAGCTCGGTGAGATTGAGGTAATTAAGTTTAAAGTTGTTTAGATTAATTTCCTCAATCCTATCAATCTTGTAAATTCCGCTGTGTGGTAGTTTGTATTTTTAATTGGACATAGTTTTTAGCACAAGGATCTATTCACCCCCCCTCTAGATCCGTGTTCCTGCACTACGGGACCCAACAATTGGTATCAGAGCGAGGCTCTGTTGTCCCTAGATCTTACGATCTACAGAGTGATCCCAGTACATTCCACAATCATGAATTTTTCTACTGAACATATATCAATGAACTGTTTGTCAATCTTCACTGGTTTGAATTTTGATTCATGGCTAGGCAAACTGTGTATGGTGATCAATTCTATTAATCATTATCTCTGGAAATTGATTTATCATGGTCCACACATATTACCTCTAGATGAGACCAAGTGGTCTAATCAGGATAAAATGATGCATCTTGATAATGTTACTGCTTTGAGTTTATTGAAAGCTTCTGTAAGTAGTAACAAGTATCCATTTGCATCTTCTTGTAGGACGGCAAAGGATCTTATGGACCGGTTGATTAAAGCTCAAGAAAAGGAAAGACAAAAATGTCTCATGGCCGATGATGCTGATCAACAAAGTGACAAAAATGCAGAAGAGGTAAATTCTGATTCTGAAGAATTTACTCTTGACGATCTTGTTGAAGCTTATGATGAGTTGGCAAAACAATATAAGAAAGTCAAGTCAGAAAACAGAAAATTGAAAAAGAAATCTGAAAACTTGGTCCATGAAAATGGTTCTTGTGATAAATGTTCTGAGCTTGTTAACTTCAATGATCTTTTAGAGCATGATGTTGAATGTCACAAAGAAACCATTGCTTGTTTGAGAAATGAAAATGTTGCCCTCAAAAACACAATTGATCAATTGGAGAAAACTGAAAAAGATCTAAGAAACCAAATGGAGTCAAACTCTATTGATCATGATATTTGCAATGAATTGATTATGAATGATAAACTTGTAAATGAAAATGAACAACTCAAAAAGGAGAATAGTGCAATGCTAATTCAGATCTCCCTGCTTGAAAGTAGATTGAAAAATCTTGAAAAACTTGAAAAAGGGAAATATGTGATTGTTGATGAATCTGACAAGATGCTTGTGTTAGAATAAAAGATGGAAAGCTACCAAACCATCAATGCTCAATTGAATGAAAAAGTCATTTCTTGTGAAAATGAGATCATTTCCTATGAATTGCATATTTCATCTCTTGAAAAAGAAATTCTTGATCTGAATGCTTCTTTGTCTAAGTTTGTGAATGGGGAAGAAAATCTGAACAAGATATTGGGGACTAAAGTGAATTTCCAAAGAGAAGGGCTGGGCTATAATCCTGTGAACAAAAAGAACTTTAAAAACAAAGTCTACACATTATTTGTCCATGGTTCTAATATAGCCAGCACATCAAATGGGTCTACAAATCAATCTGTTCCTCAAACAACAAAGCAATCAAATGAAAGTCTAAAAAAGAAACAAAACTTGCATAAAAAGGCTAAAAGTGTTGTTGGTGTCACGATGAATGCCAAGAAAAATCATGTTGCACACACATGCATCCACAAAGAAAATCTCATATTTTTATTGTGGTGAACTTGGTCATATGATGCATGATTGCTTTTTGATGAAATCTGAAGATCTAGAAGCATGCAAGAAAATGAATGGCTTCACAAAGCCAAGAAAGCTTTTGAACACAAAAAGAACTCTTGATAACTCTCATGCTCATGAAAGAAGACCATTTGAGAGATTTGCTACATTGAACTGTTTTCATTGTGGAAGGTTTGGTCACATGATGAACAATTGCTTTGGTTTGAAAAATGAGAACATCTCTTCAAACCCACAAAAATTTCATGCTCATTCTTACAAGAAAAATCTGAAGTCTTTTGGTTGTTGTCATTATTGTGGTGAGTTTGGGCATACCATGTATGATTGCTCTTTAATGTATTTTGATGATATGCATGTCCAAAAATAGTGGAAGGCAGCCACTAGAGGTGCAACTAACCATCCGGGACCCAAGAAGGTTTGGGTACCCAAAACAACCAAATGAGAACTTTGTTGCAGGATTACCATGTGACCAAGAGGAAGGCTTTAAGTCTACTAGGCCAGTTTTGGTGTGATGCCTTAGTTAACATGGGCTTGTCCTTGAATTGACACTAATATGTAAGTTGGTTGTTCAGGTTTGTGCACATCAAGTTATGAATTCTAAGTTTATGTTGCTGGAATTTAACTCTCTAATTTGCAGGTTGAGAGAGAGAGAGTCACATGTGATGAAAAGCCTTGAAGTTAGTTTCTTCATATGTATTGGCTTAATATTGACATGAATTAAACTCTTTATAGTGCAGGTTTAATTGATAATGGCCATCAACCCTTGAAATAATGGAGAGAAAGAAAGGGGGTCAAGAGGACTTCAATGCAAGATTTGATCTGCTTCCATTTCTTTTGGCTAATATCATTCTATTTCTTGCAGGAGAGAAAGAAAGGAGCTATTGATGAAGATTACACAAGCAAAATAAAGCAAAGAATTTGAAGATGTCAATAAAGGTAAAGGTGAGAAAATAAAGTGTTCGGCTGAATTTCTATGGTCTTGATGCTAGTGCTATCTCTTGACAGACAGTGATTTTAAAATCTTGAATACTCTTTGGTTGCTCTTGACCATGTGAAAAATGAATGTTTGGCTGAATGGTATTGAAACATCTGAGCAGTATATATGAGAGTGTAGCCATTAATGCCTTTTGCTAAACCCCCGATGTCATATGTGAATGCATTGTATTTTTCTGATCATCATTTCAATGATTACATGGTATATAAAATGGTGACATGTGGAAGGGCAGGTCAAGCCTGTTTGAAAGCAATCACCATGCGTGAGAATATGCCTCCGCCCGGTACCATAAATCATTTATGCATATGGCATCCAACTTAAATGAATTTTCTAAAATCATACATTGATTATGGGGGAGTTTTGCATAATGAAAATTTTGAAAATGATGTTGTTCCATTCTCTCAGCATGATGATGTTGTTCTGTGGCTGAAATTTTTAAGGACTGAAGTTGATCAATGTTCCATGGTCTTTACCAATTTTTCACTCATCTTTTTGGTTAAAAGCACAACTATTTTCAAGAAAAGTTCACATGTGATGATTTTGATGCTCTGAATAAATTTTCTGAATTCTCTTTTCAGAATAAAGTGGTGTCCTCACATTTCAACATTTGGTAATGCATGTCATGCATTAGTTGCATTAGGTGCATATAGAGTGTCATGTGAAATCTGGAATCGTGCATCACATTGCATATTTACAAATCACTCTCTACATATCATTCACATAGTGCTTTTGAAAGATGAAGCTCATCGTGTGTCTTGTTGCATAGTTGGCATTTCTAGCATGCATATAGTGGATATTTTGAAATGCATCATCTTGAACATTTCATGTTGCATAAATGCCAAAAAGAATACTTCCAACATTGGTCATCATATCTTTGGAGCCAACATTTCAAGCATTGAGATTGCATACCTTTTCATTTTACATTGCATATGCATATCTCCAGTGTATGCTTGCATGTTATTATATGCTATTCAACCCCTTCCTTTGAAACTTTTAAGACCAAACACTCTATTGTTAAATAATGTTACATCTGAGTCTTAACAAGTGTGTTTCATGTCAAACTCTTAGGGGGAGCATTTCATGCTTATTACATTTACATAGGGGGAGCTACACTATCTTATTTTGAGTTAAATTTTCTCCATACATGTTGAATCAAATTTGTACACTTCATGCACTTTAATGTGAAATTGAGTGTTATTCATAAGGATATATGAATTTCATTTCAACACTCTAAAGTAATTCAACTTGCTGCATGGATGATAAGAGACAGTTGAGGAAAAAGCAGCCTGCCTCTGCATAAAAAATTGGTTGGAATGAAAGGCAGAGCAATGCTAAGTCTCACTGAGTAAACTGGGCACATGTCACCTGAGACGTGATGTGGTTCATTTATGAAAAGTGTTGACTAAAGTATCTCTGTTCAAATGAGGTGATAAGGTTCAGTATTCTGAATAACCGGGGATTTTGGCATGAGCTCCATGTGTCTCCTCGCGTAAAAAGGAATTATGTTGAACCTGATCCTTCTTAGAAAAATTCAGATTGTCAGTATGAAAATTTCTGATGATATATTCGATTGAGGTAGAGCGAAACCTCCAATACGCTGTTCTCTACATTGAAATGTAGTCTGTGCAGTTACTATTGTGTTTACTTGAAAATCTGGTTATCCATATGGCTAAACTTCATTCTCATGTTACTCACTTGCACATGGTAATTTGATTTGATATGTATTCTGAAAATTTGATTAATTACAATGACCTGCTGTACGTCTTCTCCTATTTATCTGCACAATCCTCTAGGTGTAATCATGAGCATTCTGAACTTAATGACTCACTTACACTTTTCCTACACCTATCTCCTTACTGTAAATCAATTGGTATCACTTCTTGTGAAGGAGTTATGTTGCATGTATCTATAGATATCTGCTTGATTACATTGTATGCATGTCATGTCTTATCATTTTCATACATCCTGTATCATGCATCTCACAAGAAAACTAAAAATCAAAAATTTAAAAATCAAAAACAGTCTTCAAATGTGTCTATGTCTAAGGGGGAGCTTTGCATTTCCACTTTCAACAATTGGTATCAGACAATTGGTATAAGAGTTTCATTTCAACATTTGGTATCCCACAGTTCTGCAATTCGTTCATGCATATTGTGCTCATTGGTTCTCTTCATACTCCGGTTGTCCATAGGTTCTTGCCATTCTGGATTCCCCATCATGATCCCCATTTCTGATTATGTCAAAGGGGAAGAGAGCATTATAGCATAATATTTGTCATCATCAAAATGGGGGAGATTGTTGTGTATGTGATTTTGATGATTACAAAATACCTTTGTTGCTTAGCCTTGTGCGTGAATGCTCTTCAATTGAATTGGTTGTGGAAATGATCATAAACTATTTCTATTGGGATATCATCATGTGGATGCATTGTAATTCTACAAGGCTTATCATCATGTCAATGCATCTATGACTCTTTGAGGTTCATACGTGTTTTGAGGTTAGCACATTACATATACAATCCATCTACACTTGGTGCGGTTGCTCTATCTTCAATGTGAAAGGCCTTTGTGAAAATCACACTCGAGCATCATGTCATATTAAGAATCATGTCTTATTGAGCCTCATAGTATGAATGTGGACTTTGGTAATGCTAAATGAATGATTGAGATGCAAATATCATTGCTTGCCTCCCAAGGTAATGATGTGTGGTTTGAAAGCTTGGATGATGATCAAATTGAATGTGACTCAATATTGTTCTATGTGGCTTGGCTCCTTACTCTTTGAATTCCACATGCATACCATCAGTCAATGGAGAATGAGATTTTGAATTTCATGACTATGTGTATGAATGATTCAACCAATCAACAAGAAATGTGAATTCAGGTAAAACAATGAGGTAAGTGTTATTATGTGGATTTAAATGGATATCTCGTTCATCATTCACTCTTGGAATAGGTTCAACGAAGTAATTTATTGTGAACATGGTCATAGTGTTAATGCTTGATGTAAAGATCTTAATTGTCAACTAACACCTTGCTTTATCATGTTTTTCAGGATGAAAAATCATGGTTGATCTTCATGGGATTATGGTAACATTTAATCAAATTTTTCCCTTTGGTTTGATGGAGGTTTTAGTTATTTTTCAAAGTCAAACTGTCTTCCATTCTTCACCATTTTCAATCCAACCATTAGATCTCCCCATAAAACTTATATGTTGTAGCTCTGTGAGTCCTCTTTCCAACGCCTCCGATCTTGCTTCAATCGGAGTTCGGAGCTAGGAGAATTAATTCTTTTCGCCGAAGCGCGCAGAGCTATTTTTTTTGTAATCTGCCTGAAAGGGTCGACCCCTGGGGTCGACCCATGTAACCCAGAACCATAAAATTGGTTCTGTTTGGGTTCTAGAACGCGAGGGTCGACCCCTGTAAAACAGAACACAAAATCAGTTATGTTTGGGTTCTGGAAGCCCGAGGGTCGACCCCTAGGGTCGACCCCTGCAAAATAGAATATGAAATAAGTTCTGTTTGGCTTCTGTTTGCCCGAGGGTCGACCCCAAGGGTCGACCCATTCCGGTAGGACCTCGAGCCGCACTTTTTGACCGTCGTTTTCTTGCTCCGAAAGTCCAACCAATCACATCCTAATGCCCTATGTCACTCCCTAATTAGTGGATCTGGTCTCCTACCTGTCCCTTGACCGTTCTAAGCTTATAAAACATCCTATTGGAGTGAAAACCCTAGGGAGAGGGCTGAAAACTATTCTTTGGAGTGCAGTTTCGGAGTTGAAGCCTCCAAGCCCTCTTCCACCTTGCTCTGAAGCTGAAATTGAGAGGAAGAACCTTGAATCAAGGCCTAAGATCATATACAACTAGAATCTGCGAAGGAAATCAAGTTACAACTATGTTTTAGCAAGAATCGATCATCCTTCTTCAAGAACGTTCCTCATCCTGCAGAAGCTTTTCATCAAAAATCTGAGGGAGTTATCTTGATCTCTCACTTTTATGTTTTTGTTTGAGATTGCTCAAGTTCTTGAATGATTATCTAAGAGGGGCAATATATATATACATGTTCATTTGTTCATCTATTGATTGGCCTCTTATTAGTACTGAATTTTCATCCTAAGCAACAAGAGGAACTAATGCTTTCATTTCTCTTGTAGAAGAAGAAGATGGAGGAGTGCGACCAACAAGGATGAGAGTAGAGGGGTTTATGAGCCAAATCAATTTTCTGATATATGCAGGCTTGATTTGAAGCTTATCATTTCTATCTGTTCTTTCAGGTGAAGAAGAAATTGGAAGAAGGTAAAGACGTGCATTTCAAGGAGACGAAGAAGATGATGTCTAAATCATGATCATCCATCAACGAGCAAGGAGAATCAAATTCTGCTGAAGAAGGGGGAGCCTTATACTTGATGTAACTTTCCAGTTTTCATCTATATATTTTGTTTGGGGGTCATAGCATATATGTGTGTTGATTCATATACATTTGAAATAATACTTTGTGTGGGTGTTCGGAGAAAGGGGTCTCCGAGTGTGTGTGTGGTCTGTTGTGTGTCGATTGGTGCGGAGTATATCTGCGTGTGTTGTTGGGAGTTTTCTCCCGTGTGGTTGTGTAGGCATTGTCCTACGTGTGTGTGGACAGAGTTGTGTCTCCGTGTGAAGTATACAGTTCGGGGTGTGTTCCCCAACGTGTGTGTGTGTGTGTGCTGCTGTGGTAGTAGTTTGAGGCGAGGCCTCGTGTGTGGTTTACTACGAAAGCAGCGTGTGTGTGTTGGGGTTCTTCCCCGTGTTGCTACACTTTGTAGCGTGTAGTGAAGCCTCACCGGTTTGGTGAGGGGTGGACGTAGGGTGCCCGTCGTGGTCCCGAACCACCTTAAAAATCCCCGTGTTTTATGGTTTGATTTGTGTGATTGTGTGTTCTCTACTATCTAGTTATGTAATCGTGTGAGCTCTGTGAGATTGAGGTAATTAAGTTTAAAGTTATTTAGATTAATTTCCTCAATCCTATCAATCTTGTAAATTCCGCTGTGTGGTAGTTTGTGTTTTTAATTGGACATAGTTTTTAGCACAAGGATCTATTCACCCCCCCTCTAGATCCGTGTTCCTGCACTACGGGACCCAACAGGGATAGACGTAAGGTCTAGCCCGGACAGGTTTCATCGCTGATCGGGCAGTGTGCCAGTCGATCGGCAGCGAGTTTCATCATCGGTATTGGGTTTATACCAGTGCAAGGATTTCATAGGTTTCATCGGGATAGACGTAGGGTCTAGCCCGGACAGGTTTCATCGCTGATCGGGCAGTGTGCCAATCAACCAGCAGCAGGTTTCATCACGGCGGGACGTAAAGAGATATGCAGATCTAGTCGGAACAGACGTAAGGTCTAAACCGGACCGGTTTCTTTGCCGATCGGGCAGCGAGCCCGTCAACCAAAGGTAGGTTTCATCATCGGTATTAGGTTTATACCAATGCAAAGGAATTCATAGGTTTCATCAGGATAGACGTAAGGTCTAAACTGGACAGGTTTCATCGCTGATCGGGCAGTGTGCCAGTCGATCGGCGAGGAGTTTATGGTGGGAGACGAGGCTTTCTTTGGGGTTACCACATTACTGACCCAAGTGCCCTTTCGGGTTTTCACTGGAGCCAACCCCCTCTTACTTTTGCCCACGCGTCCTTTCGGGTTTTCACGTGGCGGGGTACCCGATTTTATCTGCAGTGCCCTTTCGGGTTTTCACCACAGCTGGGTTTTGGGCCATTTTTGCACTTGTCCCCAATATAGGAGCAAGTCTGACGGGGTATCTCTATTTTTAACCCCTATTTCATTTTCTCTTTTTTTTTCTTTTTTTTTTATAAAGAGTGACAGGTCAGAATGTCATTATATCACGATAAGGGGTGACTTGGCTAGGGTTGAGTGCCGCTAGATCAAGGAAGGGTAGCTCGGTTAGGGCGGAGTGCCACTAAACCAAGGGAATGGTATTTCGGTCAGGGCGGAGTGCCGCTAGACCAAGGAAAAAGTAGCTCGGCTAGGGCGGAGTGCCACTAGATCAAGAGAAGAGGGTAGCTCGGTTAGGGCGGAGTGCCGCTGGACCAAGGAAATGGTAGCTCGGTTAGGGCGGAGTGCCGCTTAGACCAAGGTAAAGAGTAGCTTAGTTAGGGCGGAATGCCACTAAACCAAGGAGAGGTAGCTTGATCAGGGCGGAGTGTAGCTAGATCAAGGAAAGGGTAGCTCGGTTAGGGCGGAATGCCACTAAACCAAGGAAGGGTAGCTTGATCAGGGCGGAGTGCAGCTAGATCAAGGAAAGGGTAGCTCGGTTAGGGTGGAATGCCACTAAACCAAGGAGAGGTAGCTTGATCAGGGCGGAGTGCCACTAGACCAAGGGAAAGGGTAGCTTGGCTAGGGCGGTGTGCCGCTAAACCAAGGAGGAGTAGCTTGGTTAGGGTGGAGTGCCGCTAAACCAAGGAAGAGGTAGCTTGGCTAGGGCGGAGTGCCGCTAAACTAAGGAGGAGTAGCTTTTATCCGATTACTCGGGGAATGTTGGTTGTGCAGCATGATACAGCTTTAGGTGTCTACCGTTGAGTGGTGAGGATCGGATTTCTCCTCGATGGTTAACAACCATGTAGGCCCCTCCTTCGTAGACCCTCTGTATCACATAAGGGCCCTCCCAATTAGCATTTAGCTTTCCTTTTGGGTTGGAAGCCATGACTTCTTTTTTCTTGACCATGACGAGGTCACCTTTCTTAAATTCTCGTCCTTTTACGAGTTTGTTGAATGCAATGGCCATGCGTGCCTGATACATTTGGATATTCTTCTGAGCTTGGAGGCGCTTCCCTTCCAATTCAGCCAGTTCTTCTAGTCTTCTTTCTGCATTGGTCTGTTCGCCACCGGCCAGGCCATATTGGACTGCCACTCTGAGTGACAGGACTTCCAGCTCTAGCGGAACCACTGCCTCTGAGCCGTATACCAGCGAGTATGGTGAGCACCCTGTAGGTGTCTTGAAGACGGTGCGGTACGCCCACAGATCTTCATACATTTTTTCCTCCCAGTCCTTCTTATTGGAACTGACGACTTTGGCCAGCAAGGTGCAGAGAGTCTTGTTAAAAGCTTCTGCCAATCCGTTTGCCTAAGGATTGTAAGGGGTGGAAGTCCTCCATTCGATTTTATACTTCTCAGCAAGCCGATAGACCTTCTGATTTCTGAAATGACTTCCATTGTCAGATATTATTCGGCTGGGGATCCCGAACCGGAAGATAATGTTCTGCTTGATGAATCTGGCGACCAGTTCGCCAGTCACCTCTCTTAATGCTATAGCCTCCGCCCATCTGGAGAAGTAATCTGTTATGGCCAGTATGTACTTATGTCCGGCCGAGGAAGTCGGCAGTGGCCCGACTACATCAGTTCCCCATTGTGCAAATGGCCAGCTAGGAACTGTAGGGTGCAGAGTTGTAGGAGGCCTTCTAGGCACAGTAGCATGCTCCTGGCATTTCTGGCATGATTTTGTAAATTTGCAGCAGTCTTCAAACATGGTGGGCCAATAGT
The DNA here is from genome assembly GCA_022559845.1 of Amorphophallus konjac. Taxonomy (NCBI): domain Eukaryota; kingdom Viridiplantae; phylum Streptophyta; class Magnoliopsida; order Alismatales; family Araceae; genus Amorphophallus; species Amorphophallus konjac. The sequence goes on from CM040118.1 coordinate 91,103,964, forward strand.
AGCCCAGCTTCTTGATTTCTATCTTCATCTTGGGACCAGCCTGGTGGGCACCTGCTGTCCCAGCATGTATCCCTTTCATCGCTTGTCAGGCTTCCTCAATGGACAGACAGCGGAGTAGAATCTTCTTGCGTGCATCTGCCATTATTCGGAACAAAATTCCATTCCTGAGTTCATAAGAATCTTTGATTCTTATGAGTTTCATCTTTTCTTCTCTTATCTGCGGCAGTTGTTGGTGTAGAAACCACTGCAGCAGGTGCTGTCTCCAATCAGGCGCTTGCTCTGTGCTAACAGTAGCGACTTCTTCTTCTTCGGGGCACTTTTCTAGCATACTGGGGACTTGCCGCCGGTTCATAACAATAATGTTCAGTGTCTCATTTGGCGGGACTGCTAGTGAGCTGGCTAGCTTTGCCAGTGCATCTGCCTGGGCATTATGTCCACGGCCCACATGCTTGAGCTCAATATGATAGAATTTCGCCATGAGGCGCACAGCTTGCTGGTGGTAGGGATTCAGTTCTGGCTTCCGCACTTCGAACTCCCCTTGGATCTGTTTTATTATCAGCATTGAATCCCCGAATACTTGAAGTATTTGGATACCCATGTTGAGGCTGACATATAGCCTGATTATCAGAGCTTCATACTCGGCCTCATTATTGGTGCAGGGCTTGTTTATAGAACAGGAAGTATGCACGACCTCCCCTTCTGGTGATTTCAGCACAATACCGGCTCCAGCCCGTATTCTGGTCTTTCCATCGGAGTCTGTCTCTGTTCTAGATGCTCCATCAAAGAATAGTTGCCACATAACAGACTGGGTCTGGCAGGCCTCGAGTATCTCATCATCGGGTAACTCAGTCCCTAGCATATCATTTTCCGGCACAGGATGCTCTGCGAAGAAATCAGCCACGGCCTGTCCCTTTATCGCCCTCTGGGGTGTATAGGTAATATCGAATTCCATCAGGATCACTGCCCATTTGCCCAACCGGCCTTTCAGTACTGGCTGAGTCAATATGTACTTGAGCGGGTCTGCTGCAGATATCAATCTGACTTCATGTGACAACATATAGTGTCGGAGCTTTTTGACAGCAAAGACTAGTGCCAATCAGGTCTTCTCTATGTAGCTGTAGCTTTCTTCAGTTCTCATCAGCCTCCTACTTAGGTAGTACAAGGCTTGTTCTTTGCCTTCCTCATTTATCTGTGCCAGCATTGCCCCCAGGGAACAGTATGTGGCTACGATATACAGTATCAAGGGCCTGCCCTTAATGGGTGCCCCCAGCACCGGAGGGGTCTTGAGGTATTCTTTCAGCTTCTCAAAGGCTTCCTGACAGCCATCGTCCCAGAGGAACGGCACATCTTTCATCATGAGTTTGTGAAAGGGGTGGCATCTTCCCGATAGATTTGATATAAATCGTCGGATGTAGGCCAGACGCCCTTGCAGGGATCTCAACTCATGCAGATTCCTTGGTGGAGGGAGCTCCTGGATAGCTTTAATCTTGGACGGGTCAATTTCAATGCCCCTATGACGGACAATAAGCCCGAGGAATTTTCCACTGGACACGCCGAAGGCGCATTTCATGGGGTTCATCTTGAGTTCATATTTGCGCAGCCTCTGGAATACTACCCTCAGGTCTTGCAAATGGTCTTCTCTTCTTTTAGTTTTTACTATCAAATCATCAATGTAGCACTCTACTTTCTTGAAGAGCAAATCATCAAAGATCTTTGTCATGGCTCTTTGGTAGGTAGCGCCGGCATTCTTGAGGCCGAACGGCATCCTTTTGTAGTGAAATATCCCCTTCGGAGTGCGGAATGCAGTGTGCACTCTGTCTTCTTCAGCAATCCAGATCTGATTGTATCCGGATGACCCATCCATAAATGATAGGGCCTCATGGCCAGTAGTTGCATCGATCATCACCTCAGTGATTGGCACCGGGAAATCATCTTTCGGGCAGGCCTTATTAAGGTCCCGGAAATCAACACATATTCTGATCTGCCCATTCTTCTTCTTTACGGGCACTATATTGGCCAGCCATGTAGTATACTGGTTTTCTTCGACAAAGCCTACGTCAATCAGCTTGTCAACCTCTTTGTTAATCTGATTTATCAGTTCAGGACGCATTCTTCTGGAAGGCTGCTTTACAGGGTTAGCCTCTGGGTTTATTGCCAATCGGTGCTGCGCCACATCAGAACTCAGTCCCGGCATTTCGTCATATGTCCATGCAAAGTAGTCTCGGAATTCCTTCAAAAACTGTATATACTGTTCCCTGGCAGCTGGCTCCAGCAGTGCACTGAGGAATGTCGGCCTTGGCTCATCTGCGGTTCCCAGATTTATTTCTACAAGCTCATCGACGGTGGCCTGACCTCCGTCTTCGACCTCGGGCGGGGCTTCTTGTAAGTCAACGAAGCCTCCCGGGATATAATCTTCTTCAGTTTCATGATTTTCTGTTTCATCATATTGGTCATCAGCGGTTGCTGGCTCATCATATACGGCCAATATTACTATATTCTGTTCAGTACGCCCCGAGGACGTAACTGGATCAGCAGGAAACTCGAAAACGGAGTCTTCCGCCCTTAGAGGCTCTTCTGATGCAGACTCCCTTGAGAGATCATCATTCTGCAGAGCCCGGACTTCTTCTAGGATGCGCTCAAACTCCAGGCATTCCCTCAGCTCTTTGGCTGCTTGATCCTCATCCGGGATTCCTGTGTCGAACTTCGCTTCAGCATGGAACAGATCTTCTTTGCAAGGTAGGTCTTCCCAGCACCAATCTTTCTTTGCTTCATCAGACGTCCCCGCCTTCGGTTGACTATCTGGGGCTTCATTGTTCATTATGGATTGATAAATGATTTCTTCATCTTCTAAGGGGTACTTGTCATACCCCACATCGGGAGGGTCTTCATGCTAGTAGGAGATAGATATGACATCCACCTCAGCTTCATAGTATTCGTGAAGGGTATAACCCAATCCTAGGTGCTGAGTGATCTTCCTCAGTTCTTTATTATCCCGAGGCGGATCCCATAGCTCCTGGAACGTCTTCTTTTGGGCAGAAGGTTGTAGCAATGGCATTTGCATCTTAGAGAACATCTGCGAAACCCGTTGGGTAGTATAATCCAAGCCTGTAATTGGCACCATCTGGTTTGCAGCCTCTTCAGGGACCATGCAGTCTTGATCATCTTCCTCGACTGACTCCCCGGTGTAGAATATGGTAGGAGGCTCACAGAAGCGAGGGATTTCCATAGTCTTCAGTGGTAGCACCGTCTGGTACTCAAGGCTGATGATGGGTTTAAATGAACCCTGCGGCACCTCCACTTGTGTGTACCTTTCTTTCATTTCTTCATTGATATCATCCGGGTGAATGCTAGGAGAGGTGATCCGAGCAAAGTCACCAGCATAAGAGATGTGAGATACCTCATGCTTTTTAATATAGCCCTTTGGTGGCGGGGGAGACCAATTCTTTGCCTTCGTCGCCGGCTTCTTCCGGCTGACCACAGCCTCTTTCTCTTCACCTTTTCGCGACACCTCCGTGTAGTAAGATGCATCGAGCATATGGCACTCGAATACTTCGAAGGGATGCAGATCCGCAAACACCCTCTCTTCTTTTCCTTCATGGCAGTATTTAATGCATTGATGTAGCGTGGACGGCACTATCTGATATTCATGCAGCCACGGTCTCCCCAGCAGGGCCTTATACGTGGTGTTGGAATCGATCACATAAAATCGTACCACGGTAGTGAGGTCGCCCAATGTGAGGTTGAAATCAGCCACCCCAAGAGGTGTTTCACATTTCTGGTTGAACCCTGCAATCTTCATATCTCTGACCTTGGTAAGCTGCAGATCAAAGTAATATTTTTGATAGATGCGGTATGGGAGGATGTTCACGGCAGCCCCGGGATCTATCAGTATCCTGTTCAGCGGCTGACAGTTCAGGGAGCCCCTCATATATAGCGGTCTGTTATGACCGGAATTCGGAATCAGCATGTCATCCTCTGTGAATGTAACTGACGGCCCGGAATTCACTTCTGTCAAGAGTGCTTCATATTGTGCCGGCGACTGCAAGGCATCAATAATTGCCTGGCGGGCCTCTTCACTCAGAGAGAGAATCTCCCAGATGGAGAATCTGGTAGGGAGCTTCTTTAGCATTTTCATGATCCGGTTGCCCACCCTGACATTAGACAGTCTCATTTCCTCTACCCATCGGGGCTTTGGAGGTTCATGTGGTGCCCGTGGCCTTTGCTGCCCGGTGCTGGCCTCAACCTCCGGACTGGTTTCTTTGGGGGATTCTTCTATGGCAATGGCCCCTGGTGCCATCAGAGGGTCACTTCCTTCATTTTCTTCATGCTGCTTTTGCTTCCTAACTGCAGTCTGCTGGCATTTATTGCTTTCAGCTGGAGCAGTGTGAGCCAATTGCTCATTCTCCAAACTGGACAAGAATTCCAGGAATGAAGGAGCTTCTTCTTTGTCTTGGTACAAGCTGGCAGGGGGAGGAACCTGGACACCTCGTACCTCTGGTTCTGGGATCTGATAGGGTTGCTCCCCTCTGAATATAATGTTATGATTAGCTGGTGGTGGGCGCCCCCATCTTTTCCCAGAACGTGTTGCATGGGCTGAGGTAGAGGCCTCAGCATGGTTGGCTTCTAGCGGGGCATTTGATGCTTCAGCCTCATCATCCTCCCCGGGCAAGGAAAAGAGCACTGACAGAGTGTTACACTGTGCTGTCGTGACTTTCTTTCCCTTTTTGGACTGGGGCCGTCTCTTCTTCTTCTGGGAATTTGGCTTTGCCAGCTCCTGCCCCCAGAAGGGCTCAGTCTCATCTTTTCTTTGTTCTGCCTCTGGCTGCTCTTCAATTTTCAATTCTTCGAGCTGCTCCCAGAGTATACAGTCTTTTACCAGCAGGTGTTTGGGCTTTTTCTGCTCATATTCATCGAGCTCATTGATATACTGCTGTAGACGCCTGGCTGCAAGACTTACTTCTTTATGTGCGGGTAGGGGAGTTTGTCTCCTCCGGTTGTGAGTAGGGATCCGGATGACTGGCCCGGTCTCAGCTGTGCGCCATACTGGCTTTACTGGAGGCGGTTCAGGCCTTGGTGTGACACCTCGAATAATCACCCCGCTGGCACTGGCTGCGGGAGTTTTTCTTCTATTCTTTATGGGTTTCGTCTGCCATCCTTCCTGATCCTTCAGTGGGGTGAGGAAGCAAGCTTCATAGGTATGCCTGGTACATTCCTCAACGGCTTCCTTAGGCAGCTGCTGGTAAACTGAGATCGTATTGGCAGCCACTCTCCAGGGCGGAGGCTCATGTGGATGAGGCGGCTTTACCTGATAATCTCCCAGCTGCAGCTCACCCTTTCTAACCATTCCTTCCATGATATCTTTGAAGACATAACAATCCTCAATTGCGTGCCCCAGCGCACGGTGAAATGGACAGAACAGCGGATCATCTTTCTTTGCCGCATCCTCGGGTCTCTTCGGTTCAGGCAATGTTACCTTGTTGAACTTATATGCCCAGTTAAATAGTGCTGCCGTCTTATCCTTGGGAAAAGAGTAAGCCTTTTTCATCTTGTCACTTAGAGAAACTTTATCTTTTCTTTCTGCTGCACCCTCAGGTGGGGAAGCTTCATCTGCCCCCTTCTTCCCCTTCTGCTGCTCGAAGGTTCTGAAATCGACGATGTTAGCCTCAGAATGTGATGGTCGTCGATCATTAGATTTACCTTTCAGCACATTGGGAACAATGGCGGTTGGACATTTGGACAAGAACGTCTCAACCTCCGCCACTATATTGTTTAATCAGTCAAATGTTCTGACATCTGCACCGATCATCTTTTCTAACACCTCTCTCCTGAGGCTCTGTTTACATATCTGCACTGCATCTTCTTGATGAGGGGGTCTTCTGCATCTCATGGCTAAGTTCCTCCATCTTTTGATGTAGTCCAGTGCAGTTTCATCTTGCTTCTGCCTGGTTGCATATAGCTCTGCTATTGTGATTTCTCTTTCAGTGACATGAAATCTGTCGCGGAATTTTCTCTGCATATCAGGCCAATCAACCACCGATCCAGCTGGCAGGCCTGAATACCATTCAAAGGCTAACCCAGTAAGGGATGAGCCAAAGAACTTAAGCAGATAAGCTTCGTCGACTGCCAGGTCGCCCATGATTGTGGTGTAGTAAGCTATGTGCTCTCTGGGGGAGCCCTGGCCATTAAATTTCTCGAACTTAGGCGGCTTACTGACGCCTGGAGGTAGTCTCTTAGCAGCATATTGGGGAGGATATGGCACCTTGTACACATCATAGGTACTAACATCATCGCCAGTCTTCTCAGACAGCTTCATCTCCACAATTCTTTCAATCATCAGCTTGTGGGCTACGGCTGGATCTATGTCTTCTGGGAAGAAGTGAGCTTGTTGCTGACTATGATGAGTTGTCATCACAGTGGCGCGCAAGGTGGGCGCGTAGGCTGTGTCTGAGACGCAGAGGGCTGAGCTACTGTTTGCTGTGGAACAGGTTGGCTCGGTGCTTTGCCCTTATCAGCCAGGAGAGGATTAGCTGGGATAGCCGTCTCTGTTGAGCTGGAAGTATTCCCGACAGGCTCGGCTTGCTTGGAGACCGGTGTAGCTTCATGTCTCTCATTGAGCTGTCTTCTGAGAGCATTGATCTCCTGCTGGTATCTTCTGAACATCATCTGGATCATGGGGTCCAGGGTGGACGGGATCTGTATATCTTCTGAAGTCCCTTCAGCATCATCAATGAAGGGATTATCTCTCTCTTCCGTTGTCACCACATTAACCGTCATAGTGGTGATCTTGCAGGCTTCACCATTAGTCTTCATTTTATCTTTTTCCGCCTGGCCTCTTCTTGTGACAGGCTCGGGTCTGGTTGCCAGCCTGAGTAGCTCGTCCGGTTGAGTTGGTAGCATGTCTTGCCTCCTGACAAGTCCAGCCATGTTACAGGTGAAGATCTGCATCTTTCCCTTCTGCCTGTAGACTTTTCTTTTTGCCTGGTTGGGATATTTGAGTCGGTCAAAGACCGATATTCTTTCTTCAGGTTCTCCCCCACACAGGTCTTCTTTCCCATATCCGGCCTTGCGGCCTTCCCCATAATCATTGGAATCAGAGGAGGAGACTTCGAGCATCACTTCTTGAAGGGTTTCTTCCTCTTCTTCATCCACGGTGCCCAAGGCACGGGATAATCTTTGCTGACCGAGGGTAGGATTTCCCAGGTAGTGGAAGTAGTCTTGAGCCACTTGCTTCATCTCTTCTTGATTGTGCCTTTGTGGCTCTGATTGGAGCATCAGTCTTTCCTGGCCTCTTTGCTGATGAGCCAGTCTTGCCACCTGAGCATTCAGATGCGCGGCTTTGGAATATCTAAATATATCAGCCTGTCTGGCACAGGCTCTTGGTCTTCTTGGAATGGCAGCAGCGACTGGTTCGCTTGTTCCCATTCTTTCTTCTTTCTCAAATCTTCTGTCGCCATCCTGGCAGTAGTTGGCAGCAGCATCATAGTTCTTCCTTTGCCATCTTCTGCCCCCAGCCCTGGGATGGGGGACCGAGAGGTCTTGCTTCCGCTCATATTTTCTGCCCCTCATCCTGGGGCGAACAGTGGTCATATTTCTTTCTTCATTTTCTTTCTCATCTTTCTTACCCCAAGCCCTCGGGTAAACAGCAGCATCATCTCTTATGTCTTTTCCTTCTCTTCTTCTGCTTTCTGCCCTGAAGCGGACAACAGCATCCTCGGTAGCTTTCCCCTTATCTCGAGTTGGGGCCCAGCTCTGAATCTTCTTTGGTCGCCAGACCTGTTTATATCTTGCTGGCTTGGGCGCCAGCGGCTTCCTCTCATCAGTTTCCCCGTTGGCCCTCCTAGTGGCCAGAACTTGGAACTTGTTGTCGATTTGGACGGTCGGGACAATCCTGTCCCGCCGGACTTCTCTCGGGCGACCGTTGAGGTTCACCCTAACGTCACCCATCATCATCGTCCTCCCAGAATTTGAGAGATGACGGTCGGCAGCAGCACACCGACTCCTCCGGTTAGTTCTTTTCTTCATTTGGGCAGCAGCGGGGACCGTGTCCCTCCTTTGAACATGGTGAACATAGCAGGCGACGGTTGTCGAGGTCGTCCTCTCTGGTAAGCTACCCTTGTTATCAGCAGTCTTCATCGGGGCACTTGCAGCAGTGCCTTGCTCGTTTTTGTCGACCTGTAGAAGGTCGGTGAAGACGAGGCCCAGGCAGTTGGGCAGTCCGACAGCAGGGGGCATTGACCCGAATGACAGCGGTACTGCCAGGTAACCCTCTCGGACATGCACATCGATCGGTTGTTGGTCGAAGCACACGGACATGAGTCCAGTAGTCATTGTAGCTTCCTGAAAATAAGGAAAGCGCACAGAATCAGAAATTTGAGGGGGGCCCTCTGGGCCTCCTATTTTTGGCGTAGAGATGAAGGGAGACTCGGTCCCACCGAAGCGAGGCTGCTCCTTGTGCACCCGCCCCGCAGCATTGTCCCAACGGGCGTGAGTAAACTCCGGCACCCGTACCAATTTGCCCTCTGCCGGTGTCACTGCCTCCTGTCCTAGCACAGGGGAGGATATGGCACATTGTACACATCATAGGTACTAACATCATCGCCGTTCTTCTCAGACAGCTTCATCTCCTCAATTGTTTCAATCATCAGCTTGTGGGCTACGGGTGGATCTATGTCTTCTGGGAAGAAGTGAGCTTGTTGCTGACTATGAGGAGTTGTCATCACAGTGGTGTGCAAGGTGGGCGCGGTAGGTTGTGTCTGAGATGCAGAGGGCTGAGCTACTATTTACTGTGGAACAGGTTGGCTCGGTGCTTTGCCCTTATCAGTCAGGAGAGGATTGGCTGGGATAGCCGTGTCTGTTGAGCTGGAAGTATGTCCGACAGGCTCGGCTTGCTTGGAGACCGGTGTAGCTTCATGTCTCTCATTGAGCTGTCTTCTGAGAGCATTGATCTCCTGCTGGTATCTTCTGAACATCATCTGGATCATGGGATCCAGGGTGGACGGGATCTGTATATCTTCTGAAGTCCCTTCAGCATCATCAATGAAGGGATTATCTTCTTCTTCTGTTGTCACCACATTAACTGTCATGGTGGTGATCTTGCGGGTTTCATCATCAGTTTTCATCTTATCTTTCGCCGCTTGGCCTCTTCTTGTGACAGGCCCGGGTCTGGTTGCCAGCCTGAGTAGCTCGTCCGGTTGAGTTGGTAGCATGTCTTGCCCCCTGACAAGTCCAGCCATGTTACAGGTGAAGATCTGCATCTTTCCCTTCTGCCTGTAGACTTTTCTTTTTACCTGGTCGGGATATTTGAGTCGGTCAAAGACCGATATTCTTTCTTCATGTTCTTCCCCACACAGGTCTTCTTTCCCATATCTGGCCCCGCGGCCTTCCCCATGATCATTGGAATCAGAGGAGGAGACTTCGAGCATCACTTCTTGAAGGGTTTCTTCCTCTTCTTTATCTACGGTGCCCAGGGCACGGGATAATCTTTGCTGACCGAGGGCAGAGTTCCCCAGGTAGTGGAAGTAGTCTTGGACTACTTGTCTCATCTCCTCTGGGTTGTGCCTTTGTGACTCTGGTTGGAGCATCAGTCTTTCCTAGCCTCTTGGCTGATGAGCCAGTCTTGCCACCTGAGCATTCAGATGCTCGGCTTTGGAATATCTAAATATATCAGCCTGTCTGGCACAGGCTCTTGATCTTCTTGGAATGGCAGCAGCGACTGGTTCGCTTGTTCTCATCTTTTCTTCTTTCTCAAATCTTCTGTCGCCATCCGGGCAGCAGTTGGCAGTAGCCTCATAGTTCTTCCTTTGCCATCTTCTGCCCCCAGCCCTGGGATGGGGGGCCGAGAGGTCTTGTTTCTGCTCATATTTTCTGCCCCTCATCCTGGGGCGAACAGTGGTCAGATTTCTTTCTTTATTTTCTTTCTCATATTTCTTACCCCAAGCCCTGGGGTAAACAGCAGCATCATCTCTTATGTCTTTTCCTTCTTTTCTTTTGCTTCCTGCCCTGAAGAGGGCAACATCATCCTTGGTAGCTTTCCCCTCATCTCGAGTTGGGGCACAGCTCTGAATCTTCTTTGGTCGCCAGACCTGTTTATATCTTGCTGGCTTGGGTGCCAGCGGCTTCCTTTCATCAGTTTCCCAGTTGGCCCTCCTGGTGGCCATAACTTGGAACTTGTTGTTGATCTAGACGGTCGGGACAATCCTGTCCGGCCGGACTTCTCTCGGGCGACCGTTGAGGTTCACCCTAACGTCACCCATCATCATCGTCCTCCCAGAGTTTGAGAGACGACGGTCGGCAGCAGCATACCGGCTCCTCCGGTTAGTTCTTTTCTTCATTTGGGCAGCAGCGGGGACCGCGTCTGTCACGCCCCGATGCGGAATCTCGGGACGTATGGTTAGGGGCAAGCGAGCAATAATTCCGAACCATTGCAAACCATTGCACAAAAGGTTGGAAAGGATAATAATCAGAGTTTTATTGATAATAAAGTTGAGTACACTGGGTAGAACAACTACATCCAAATAATAAGCAAAATACTAGAACAATCTCTCACTAATACTAAGGGTACAAACTGACTCAATAAACTAAAACTATCTCTCGATATCACTCCAGTCCATTCCCGACAAGTTCATCACCTGGAAAGAGGGGAAAGTAGGAGTGAGCTAAACGCGCTCAGTAGATAACCACAAACAGGTTTACGTAATTAACCATTGATTTCAATTTATATGAAATGCAGTAAATAAAGAATGACGATACGATAAAAGAAACAATGTAAAAGATATCTTGCAAGGTCAAGAAATATAACAATTTACCAAGTAATGAACAAGTAAAGTAACAGTAGATAATTTGGCCAGCAAGTATGTTACACATGTAACCAAGTAAATACGCACGAGTCAAGTAACAAGAGTTTGTCATAGACGTAACATGTCAAGTCAAGTATTCGGGTGCAATGCCTCACCCTGTCATAAACATCCCAATGGGCTCAATATCTTTTCGGGCGCTCTCCCCAGGACCAGACCGGGCCCTTATGATGCGTTGGCATTTCATTTCAATTGGATCACCGATCCCCCGTCTAGACATAGTCAATTATGGCCAATATAATCAGATGAATTTCTATCGGGTACAAGATGTAAAGGACGACACTCGCCTCCTTTGCTTCAAGAGTATAACCACGATGAAAAACCCAAAACAAGGTAGTCGTACGGCAAACACCGGGCCGTACTCACATGAGTAACGAGTCACGGGGCCAAGAATGAACGGTTGACAGTAAGCCGTTCGAGAGAGAGAAGTAAGTTCCGAAGAACGAATATACGAACCATTCGGGTCGTATTTTAAGAAATACGGTTCAAGAGAATCCGTATTAAGCATAACGATAATATCTAATTATAAGATAATTTATGCAAAATAGTCACCGGGTTGCCAATAACAATTAAACCAACCAATTTCAGTTTAATGTCCATTGATCAATTCCGGGCTCAAATATGACCGAAGATTATCCAAGGGTAATCGGTCAATTAATCAAGTTAAAACAATAGTCATGATGTAACCGTAATTTACCACGGTAAAAATATTCTACGGTAAAAATGTAAAGTTTACCGGATGGAGTGTCCGGCTAATTGGTCAAAGACTTGCCATAAGTCGGCCAGTAATTTTCTGGTTTACAGTAATTTACAGAAATTACCTACGGTAAAGTTTAGCTATTTACCATACTTATTCAATTTATCCAAAGTTACAAGTGAATTTCAATGATTTTCACTTTAAACAATTTATCAAAATAGATATTGCAAATAACAGAAATTTACTCATGTCATTATCTGTTATTTATGTGGATTGTCAATTTTTACTAATTAACATTGTTAAATGGGTCAAATAGCAAAAAAATTAGTTTTCTGGAAGTTAAACGGATGACAGTGGGCCGTTAAACCTACTGGCTGTAAAACGGTTATCATTGGGCCGTTTTATACAAGGCGGGCGGTTCTAATTGGGCCGTTTGTATAAGTCGGGGCGGGCAGTTCTGAGCCGTCTAAGAGATAAAGCGGTCCGATTGGAACCGTTAATCCCTGTAACACGGGAACAGCGAAACAGAAACATAAATCCGGCGTTTAAGGCTTCAATTCATGCATTTGAGTACGTAAATAAATGGAAAAACATGGTTTCTAGAAGCTAACATGATGCCCTTTCATTCCATTTATCAAATTCAAGGTTTGTGCCATGGTTACCTACCTTAACCGATGAAATAAGGAAAGATGAATGTGGAAGAAGATGAACAGTAGACTTGCAGAGCTTCTTCACAGCAGCAAGAACCCTTTTGTGTTTAAGAGATGTTTAAGGGGGCTTCCTCTACTTATAGGTTTGGAAGAGGAGTGTTTAATCTTCACACACGGTTTGGTCAGAGCCGCAAAATCCTTTGCATTGTTGACAACGTGTTTCTGCCAACCAAAACACGGTTTCACGTGTTTCTCAAGGTAAGGTTAGCCTAATCTAAGCCTAATCCAAAAGATTAAGGAATGGTTAACTAAAACCTCAATTTAATATTACTAAATGATTTTTAATGAATTGGACCCAAAAGACAAAATTACTAATCAAGACATGCTCTTTCATAATATGATTTTTATGGAATTTTATCACGAGGTTTATTGTTAATCTCCCAATCTTAAGATTAAAATAATAATTTAACCCAATGTTCAACGGTTTAGTCGATAGAGAGAGTTTCTGATTTTTACCGATGAAACTTCAGAAGACAAAGTTGCTAAGAAAAATACCCTCTATCAGATGGGATTTTTACAGATTTTTCTAAGGTAGTTGTATTTTCGTATGAATAGTGTTTTCCGCGTTTTTAAGTCAGGCTTAAATCACTGATTAAGCCATGTAAATGATTTTATTATGGTCAAGTACAGAAGGCCAAAGTGTTTACCATGGTCTTTACTAATTAACTACCATTTTTTAGAATTTTTATATGATAGTCAAAATTTTTACTATTTACTATTTACCACAGTCACTATTCAACATTTACTATTTACGAAATTTAATATTTGTACAGAAACTCGGGGTCTTACAGCGTCCCTCCTTTGAACATGGTGAACATAGCAGGCGACGACTGTCGAGGTCGTCTTCTCTGGTAAGCTACCCTTGTTATCAGCAGTCTTCATCGGGGCACTTGCAGTAGTGCCTTGCTCGTTGTTGTCGACCTGCAGAAGGTCGGTGAAGACGAGGCCCAGGCAGTTGGGCAGTCCGACAGTAGGGGGCATTGACCCGAATGACAGCGGTACCGCCAGGTAACCCTCTCGGACATGCACATCGATCGGTTGTTGGTCGAAGCACACGACATGAGTCCAGTAGTCATTGTAGCTTCCTGGAAATAAGGAAGGCGCACAGAATCAGAAATTAGAGGGGGGCCCGCTGGGCCTCCTACTTTTGGCGTAGAGATGAAGGGAGACTTGGTCCCACCGGGCGTGCCAGCTTGTGGGGATGGGTCTATCTGATTTATTTTAATTGATTTTTATTTATTTTTATTTGACTTATTTATTTGTTTTGTTTATTAGGCGTGCCAGTCACGTGTGTGACAATTTCATTGTGCGCTCGATCTGACTTGGTCAGTCGATTGTGAGGTCCGAGTCGGGACCAGAAGTCCGTCATACCATAAAGGCTATGACGTTAATTACGTCCTTCCAAGGAAGGACAACCCTTGATTAAACGCCAAAATAGGAGGCCTCATAAGGCAAACAGATATTCATATACATAACTTTGAACTTCGTACCAGGCCCGGAAGGCGAGTAAGAGAATAACATTAACCACAGAAACAAACTATCTCGCTGAATCGGCGGTTCAAAAACAATCAGACTCAGGGGAAAGGTGAAACAGAGGATATCAATCGCGGACAGGATGAGCCGCGATCATGACGGAGGTTTAAAACATCGGTTAATATTTCGGCGGCACTTCCCCATAGTCTGGATCATACCCAGAGGGAAATAGGCTATCACCCACGGAGTGCCGGGGTGAAAGCCGAAAGGAAGAGAGAGGTCGGGCCTCTCCACGTTACACATGTATGCCCTAGGGCAATGTTTGATTCTTCCCTCACAGGAGCTGGTGGCACTCATGCATTGGCATGGCTCACCGGAGCTAAGAGGGAGGCGCGTCGTTGTGACTTCGACACGAATCGATGGAACATAAGGGAGTCTACCTCCCTTTAACTTTATCCTCGGGACACATCTGGTGATCCACGAATATCTCTGTGTGGGTTAGCTCTGGGCATTTGGGCTCACAGAGTGGCAACTTAGGCTCTCGGCATGACCACAGAGAGGAGGCTAAGGCTCCCGGCGTGAGTGGCAAGAAGGTGGAGGTTCCCGGCGTAGCCGAAGGGAAGAATCCAGGAAGCTCCCGGCGCCGACTTCCCGGCGCGACGGAGACTCTCCAAGGGGGGTTCTCGGCGTAGGCTAAAGGGGGAAGAGGAGCTCTCGGCCTGGGGGTTCCCGGCGCGCTGAAGGCCGCGCCGGGAGCTGGTGGCGCCGAGAGGTAGGTGCCGAGAAGGCGGGTGTTTGGGCGCCGTGAGGAGTTTAGGATTTTACGGTACCCTGTTTTTGGGATTTTGAGAGTTTTCTGGGAATTATATCAAAGTAGATTGGCTCTGGGGACTAGAGATGGGGTTCAACTGGTTTTAGTTGTATATGCTTCAAAGGAGGCCGAGAGCTGAGAGGGATTGGAGGGGAAGAGCCCCACACAGAGGTCCTTTTCACCATTACCATGCGGAGTCCAGAGGACAGCTTCAGTATTATCTTTCATCGGCCTGGGAGGATTTCAGCAGCACCTCCCCCGTACCTAGCGTATGCCAGGGAGTGATAGACGATCACCCACGGAGTGCCGGGATGAAAGCCAGAATAAGGGGGGTATGGGACCCCTAGCCCGTGTATGTGATCACAGCACCAACTTAATATCCCTTTGAGGCCATTGAAACTTATGCAGTGGCAGAGTTTCTCTGGCTCGTAAGGTTATGTAGGGGAGTTATCCCCAATGATGTTTATCCCTTAGGTACATATGATGATCTGGGGTATCCTTCGACAGGATGCAAAGCTTGGTTGATCGGACTTCAAAGGGCATCTGTGTGGTTCCTTGGCCTGTAGCAGGAAGGCTTTCATCCGGGGTTCAAGGAATGGAGGGTTCACAGCGTAAAGAAAGGATGGCAGGAAGCGTAGTTCCTGGCGTAGGTTTCATTGGCCAAAAGGGGGGAGCTCTCGGCGCAGGGGTTCTCGGCGCGGTAATGACCGTGCCGGGAACCCGGCGCCGGGAGGCCCCTGGGCCGGGAAGGCTGTATCGCAAGAGGCTTTGTCTGGCTTGCTGAAGGGGCCAAAGCAAGGGGGATCTCTCGGCGGAGTAGTTCTCGGCGGGGAAATGACCACGCCGGGAAGGGGCTAAAGGGTTTATGGCTTAGTTGCGATACTCTGCTCAGGAGATTTCTGGGATTTCTGGCTCGGATTGAGGCAAGATCTGGGCTGCAGGAGGGGATTACATGGGGGTTAGCATCAGTCGAAGGGCAGATCATCTATTATTGAATCCTCGTGGGACGTATGGCATTTCCTCTACTCACCTGCTGCTCAGACGGTCAAGAGATTGATGTCTCTGACCCTGAACGAGATGGGAGCTCGACAGACATCTATAATATCCGGGAAAATCATGATCCGAGGGGAAGGAAGAGGGGGGACAGAGCCCAATAACCCATTGAACGAGGGTTGAGGTTCCGTCTTCATCCTTCACCAGAGAACAGGCTAGGGAGGGGGCGGTCGAAACATGAATCGGAAAGCTGTAGCATCTGGGCAAACCGATATTCAGAAGAACAACCGATGCAAGAAGGGGAGAAAGACAGCAGACATTCCAATCAATCGAATGCTCAAACGAGCCATGTTGATCCTTCATTTCATTGCATCATCCCAAACCTATATAGATCGTAGAAGGTAAATGAAAGACAGAGAGATGGAAATCAAGACCGGGATCCTCCGGCTACATTGATACATCGAGAAAGCCTCGCCAGATTACATCAAAGAAAGAAAAAAAGGAAAGCATGGGGGAGGGCGGAGCATTGACTCCTCTCCCTCCCCGGCTACCCACCTGAATCTCCCTTTCTTCTTCTTCTCGCAGCTTCTTCTTTCTTTCCCTCTCGGTCTCTCTTCTGGCTTTTTTCTATCTGGTTTTCGTTTCTACTGTTCCTCCTCCGTCCCCGACCCCTTTTGAGTTCTTCGAAGGGAAGGGGCTTTATAGCCGTCCTTTTTTTGCCTTCTCGCCAGGCACCTCACGGCGCGCCTCAGCTGAGGGCTTCCCGGCGCGCAGGCCCCAGCCTCTTGGTGCAGCCATTGGGCTTTGACAAGGTGGCTCCCGGCGCCACTATTACAGGCCCATTTAGGTCTCTTTGACCAGGCCTTTCATAGGCCCCTCACGTACATCAGTACCCAAGAGGGTCCCCCGTTGGTGATATAGTTTGTATTGAGATCATTAGTAGGGTTTTCATCGGTCCGCAGACGGGGGTTTCATCAGTATTGCCATCTGAATGACGACAAAATCGGGCATCATTTTATCGATATCGTCACCTGAATGGTGACGAGATCGGACATCAGCTTTAGTCTGGGAAGACTTCAGCCGGGTGTATAATCTGTGGAGACGGTTCCTCTTGTGTTCTGACTTTGCAAAAGCCTTTACAATCTTCATCTGTCGGTACCGGCTTCATCTTTATCTCACATCACATCTGTCAATAAGCCGACATCTGACTTACCCTGACATGTCATCTGTGGATTCTTGGATGAGGCAGTAACACAGCTCTTATTAAAGTGTGCTAGGAGGTCTCATTAGTCAAGCGACTACTGCTTTGTTAGTGCTGCCATCTGAGTGACATCGGCACCGGACATTAGCTCGGCCGACGAAGGCTTCAGCCGGGTAAATGGTTGACGAGCTTCATCATTGGTCTTTTACTATGGGTATGATCTGCTTCCACCCTTGTTCATTTTCAAGGTGTCAACAGGATGTCAATGGTAACCGATAATCCGATAACCGTCCGTTTCGTTAGCTTAACGAACAACAAATGGATAGTATTTTTGTTTCCGATAAATTAACAGATACGAATACGGATATATCCGGTTCCTTAGCGGATATGGATACGGATACACCTCATTCCGAATCCGTATCCGTCTGTTACCATTAAACAAGTTTATATTTGACTCAAATAATTGAGTGTCTTGAAGAAAATGATATTGAAAATGAGATATGTATATAATTTAAGTCATTTCTATTTTCACGATGATAAAATATTTTTAAATTATAAGATATTTTTATAATTTTTTAAATCATCAAGTTAACATATTCTTTATTTTCATGAAAGGTACGTAAAGAATGAGAATACGATGGAGATTAAAGTCCAAAAGAGTTAATTTATTTTATTATTTAAACTTTATATGTTTCATATTATCTTTGGGGATATTGTAATATTATATATTTGTATACTTTTAATTGTATTATATGTTGACTCATGAATAATGATAATATGAGAACTAAATTGAAATTTATTTGTTTATCATATGGATTGTTCTTTTCAATTTAAAATTTTTTTCTAACTGAGTTAATTTACATCTTAAATTTTAATCTTATATGTACTTTTATGTCCGATAACTATCCGATAACTTTCCGCTAACCGTCCGCTAACGGTATTTTTCGGATACTCGATAACGATTTTCGGATACACCACTTCCCGAATACTTAACGAACAGCAAACGGATACGGTTCTTTCTTATCGGATACGGATACGGATAGTCCACTATCTGTACCGTATCCGACCCGTTGACATCCCTAATACGAGGATTATCCCTCATTGTAACCGAATTAACTTTATTATCCGATCAAAGTCAAAAATAGATAAATATGACTTATTCTCGTAATAAATATTAGATGTCCCTCTATCAAAGAGCGGTTGGGATGATCTACTGACCTGTTCAGTGTCAACAAGTCAGAGCCTGCAACTTTGTTGGGAGGGGGGGAGAAATATAGTATTATTTTTTTCTCTCGTGCCCCCCCTCTTTGGTAGTTGAGCTTTAATGTTGGAACGTGTGACATCTTAGACGGCCTTACACGACATGGAGTAAAATAATGGGCTTGTTGGTGGGCCTTTCCCCCACAATAGATAGAATATGGAGAATGTCTCGTTACACATGTAACAATTATTGTATATGTTATTTTGATTGGTCCAGGTGGTGGCAAATACGATTAGATATCTTAAATGTGTTGACTGCACTCAACATGATTCAACTCCTTATGTAACTCGAAGGGCTCAACATATATGTAAACCTATGTATTTTGCGAAACCACCCCGACAGAATGAAAAGTACTATACATTAATTAAATATATTTCATAGGAGTGAAAAATAATTCATAAGAGTGAGATTCTATTTTCCACTCCTAAGAATTATTTTTCATTCCTATGAGTTCATGTATTATTTTTCACTCTTATGAGATATATTTTACCGACCTGCACTATTTTTCACTTCGCTTAGTTGTAGAAGTCCACGTGCGGAACGCATAGAGTTGCACGTGGTTATTGCATTTAAAATGCCTGTCACGTGGACCAGTCAAAACACAGGTGCAGTGTTTGTTACATGTTAAAGTGTTCAGCAAAGCAATTCATTCTCCAGAATATGTACGGATGATTATCTCAAATCTGTTGGTCAAACCCTAATCGTCCCCTACATCAGATCGACATCAACAGTCAAGAGCATAATCAAATGATGATACGAAGGCCTATCATCATTGGGGCTTTCCTCCGCTTGATTGCCTTTTTTTGACTAGTTGTCATCAGATGTCAGCATTTTCCTCTCTGATCTGATTATATAAACAAGAAAGGGAATAGAGTATTTGATGTTGGAAGTCTCTCTAACCAGTCGACTGAGCAATAAAGATGAGAGTGAAATGATAAGCTAATCAGATGGTCTTGCCGACAACAAGGTGTCAAAAAGAAATTGATCGATCAAACCTGCACTGCCCACAAGTCAGAATCCATACCCACACCCAGAAGCAAAAAAGTACAGATTCTCGTCCTGGAAGGCCTTACATGGAACTAATCACCAGTTTTAGAATATTATCACTCACCAGGCCTGGAACTAACCGATGGGGGATGCTCAGTTTGTCCGATGTGAATAAAATGAATGCATGGCCTCTGCATCTGGTCACCATCATTTAATGCACCCTGCCCCCACCCTTCCCAATCCACCAAGTGTGTGATAGAGACCAGCGTGAATGAGGCGGTCTAGGATAACTCCCTACATTTTTTTTCTCCCTTCCCCCATTTGGACTTCCCGATCCACCCTCGCCTTTGCTAATCGAGTGCGGTTAACATGCTCGACCCTGGGGTCGAGTGTGCTAACCGACCTTGATTAACGCGATTGGATGTGAAGAGAGAGCGGGGCCCACCGCTCTCTCTCTCATTTGTCGGGTTACTCTACTCGCTTCTCAAAGCGGCCCTTGATGTTTGTATCCTAAACAGTTAATTATGACTGGACCATGATTAGTCGACTCGGTGATTCGTATCAGATCAGGATCTCCCAAATTCGGTATGATACGCTGGAGCGACTTGGGCCGACTAGGTTCGAGTCCATCCCATCTTTCCCTCACTCTCACCTCTGCATCCCTTTACTTCCCCCACTCTGGCGCCCCCTCGCTCATAGACCAACCCCTCTCTCGGCCCCCCAACTCCGGTAGCCACCTCTCCCATGCCAGCAGCCCCCCACCCGGGCCGGCACCGCCTCTGCCCCAACTCAAAATATTGGCCTTGAAATACTTCGAATCCGATCAAACTCCTCTCCTCAAGTTTCTCAGACAATGGATCTACCTTTTCACCGTGCAAACACACCGGAAATCGGTCCGATTGTGCCAACCGACTACTCCAGTGATGACCCACCCTAACTCGGTCGATCCAAGATGTATTTGGGACCTACTTCTCCCAGATCTGATGTGGTACGCCCGAGTCAATGCGAGCCGCACTAAGTTGACGAACCTGACCTGGGCATGGAATATGCATACATA
This sequence comes from Amorphophallus konjac, assembly GCA_022559845.1. Taxonomy (NCBI): domain Eukaryota; kingdom Viridiplantae; phylum Streptophyta; class Magnoliopsida; order Alismatales; family Araceae; genus Amorphophallus; species Amorphophallus konjac. The sequence goes on from CM040118.1 coordinate 91,124,007, forward strand.
ATCCTTTATTTTATGGTGACAGTAATTCCTGTCATGCGGGGAGGCATGATGGCTTGGAATTAGGTTATTGAAAGACTTCAAATGCCTTGGAGTTGGGGGACTCCAAATTTTTGGCTGCAACATAATGGGCATAAATGGAGAACTTGGTTACAATGTGATGACGATGTCAATGTCACCTTCAAGTCCAAGATGTGGTTAAAAACCACAGTCAAATCTTTACCACCCCCACGGCTTTTCCTGAAAACGGAGATAGGCAGGGAAGGGGGAGAGAAGAAAGGGAGAGGGAGAGAGACATAGACAGAGGCGGAAACAGAGAGATAGAGGGGAAAGGGAGGAGGATAGCCTGCAGAGAAGCCTCCATTTTCTCTGCATGCTCAGTAGGCGAGAAGGCAAAGAAGGTTCTCACGTTCTCACAAGGTGTGCTTCTTTTTTCTTTGTTTGGCTTCGATGAGTTCTCTTCCTTTATGTCACTTCGATGCTCTTTTGTTCTTCCCGTGTTGTTTTCACACACACGCGCGCGCGCGCGCGCGCACACAGAGAGAGAGAGAGAGAGATTCTATTTTGAACATTTTGAGATATCTCAATTAATCTTTTGATATGCTTTCTTTGCCCATTTGAGATGGGATTTTGTGATATCTTGTGTTATTTGAGTTATAGCACTTCTTCACACAGTTCCTGGGCAACAATCTCCCTTTCCATATGAAATGAAGCGGAATTGCACTTTGCACTAATCAAATTCCTCTTATCACTCCGGGTTCTGGTGGTTATTCGATTGTTTATTTCTTTCCCTGTGCGTTCCACAGAAAAGGTTGCTATTTGCCTTTGGCTTTGATTCTCTTTTTCTTTTGCCCAAGAGAAATTTCGCTGTTTTAGTGTGTTCATTTGCACTGTGCGCGCGGGGTGCTTTTGTTGCTTTTGGGCTGCAAAGGTCTCGTCTTTCCCTCATCTGTCACACAGCCTATGCATGCGCTTTGGAATTCCACTTCTTGGGCTTCTGATTGTTCTTCAAATGTTTTTTTTCCTCAATTTGGGTGTCAGTTTTTTAGTGGGTCTTTCTATGTTTCTTTTAGAACATTTTGGGGACTTTTTCCCCTTTCTGAATGCTTTTAATGTTGTTTGTTGAAGGTGAGAGTCCGGTATGTTGCTTGTGCCCGTTGGTAGAATTTCTTTTCTTCAGTAAGCACTCAGCTGCCTCTGGTGGTGGGTCTATCACTTCCCATGGTAATTAAATTTCTGATTAAATTACGCTAGTTTGCTAATTATTTTTTCTTCGACAAGAGTTCTTGTTATGTTGTCGATGGTACTGTACATTTTCTGAACAAGACCTCTTGGAACCTGAAAGTTTGGCTGTATTTTTATCTCATGCTCATTTAATTTCCTTCCTGTCATAGAGTAAACTTGTTGTTTTTCTATTTACCTTTGTGCAGATTGTGCCTTCTCCTTATATATTGGCTATGTTCTTAATTCATAGAATTTCGTCACTCAGCAATGAATCACTGCGTCCCCGAGTGGAGCATCGAGGAAGACTTCAGGTCATTCCAATGTCTTCCTCCTGCAGATAATCATTTGAAACCTCTATGGTTGGATCTTCACCTCCCTTTCTTCTTTCGCTGATAGTTTATTGGGGGGGGGGGCACCGCTCATGGTTTACGGAACCAGAGGTCTGACTGATCATTTGTTTCATTAACCTTCAAAACCTTACAGGCCACAGAATGAACTTGAAGAGTTATTATGGCAGAATGGTCACGTGGTGAAGCACAGCCAGACACATCGGAAGACCATGACCTCGCCGAGTGAAATAAAGCCATGTCAAAAACGCGAATCAACAGGAAAAGTTGGATCCTCCAAGAGTCCGGCGAATGTAGTGCATGAGGAGACAGCACCATGGCTTCAATACCCTGTTGAAGATTCTTTAGAGAAAGAATTCTGCCCAGAATTATTCTATGAACTGCCAGCAACAGAATCCCCTGCCGTGGAAAAATCGAGAGATCATGAAACACCGGAAAGAAATGGCGTGTTCTCAGACCCCGTCTTTCAACAGTCTAAAATTCCTCAGTTGGCAGCAAATGTGATGATGACCCATCAATCTGAATTTGGTGGTGACAGGAATTTCACTAATTTATCGAGAACAAGAGAAGGTGAATCAGCACCCCCAGAGGGGCATTTACGGGGGAAGATCAGGTTGGGGGATCAGGTCAAAGGAGAAGTTGGGGAGACATCCTCAATGGTGACAAAAGAGTCCAACATGTGTGCTAGCAATCAAGTCCACAACTGGTTTGGTCCAGGTTATACTAATACTGAGAAAACTGCCCTGGCAAAAGGTGTAGAGGAGGATGCTCTCACTAAGCTCCGTCGTGAGAAAGCTCAGACCGATGTACGTGAAACTACCGTCACTTCATCGTCTGGCGGATCTGGATGTACTGTTGGAAGGGCAGGCCGGCAAAGTGCTGATCCCAGAATCCACAAAAGGAAGGGACGGGATGTAGATGAATCCGAACTCCATAGTACCGAGGTAATTAATTGGCTACTTTTATGTAACAGATGAAGCTCGGTCGTCAGTTAGCAGAGTTAATTTGTCTGTTTGTATCTAGAAGAAACTCTGATGCTCTTCGCCGTGCAGGAAGCAGAGTATGAGTCGATGGAGAGAAGTAGGCAATCTCATAGATCTGCATCTGGCCGACGAAGGCGTGCAGCTGAAGTTCATAATCTCTCGGAGAGGGTAGAGACCTGCGGTGTTGATCAGTTTTTTAAAGCAATCATATAATTACTCACACAGTTGCCTTTCTTTGTGTAGAGACGAAGGGATAGAATCAATGAAAGAATGAGGGCACTGCAAGAGCTTATTCCTCATTGCAACAAGGTATGTGTGTGTGTATATACATATATATATATATATATGTATATATATATTTACATATTTATATATATACATATATATATATATATATATGTGTGTCATGTCTTTCTGGCTCTCTGTCTGCCCTCCCCTTCCCACTCTCTCATGATCACCAAGGTATAATTACGTATCTGATAGTACGTACTGGTTTTGTAATCATGCGCCCAGTCTGACAGAGCGTCAATGCTAGACGAGGCGATCGAGTACTTGAAATCCCTTCAGTTACAAGTGCAGGTCTCGGAGCTCATCAGTAATTCTTTAATGATCATTAATTAATGCTGGTTTTATGTATGTATATATTTTCATGCAAAAAGTCTGGTCACCTGGTTCCCTTTCTCATGCATGCCAGATTATGTGGATGAGGAGTGGCCTGGCACCAATGATGTTTCCGGGTGTGCATCACTACATGCCACAAATGGGTATGGGCATGGGCATGGGCATGGGCATGGTCATGGGTCACAGTTCCATGCCTTCCATTCCATTTCCGGGGGTTCCACCGGTCAATATTCCACCCGCGTCCTCCTCAAATCCCACGGTAATAAACCACGCCTCATTCCGTCCCCCTTCACACATAAATAACCCACTAATTAATTTCCAGAATCAGATGCAGAATGCCCAGATACCCACGTCATATGCACGCTACGTTGGATTCCAGCACATGCAACCGTCACCTCAGGTTAATTTAAAGCCATGCACCCTTCTCTCAGAAACCCATCTCTACGTACATATATATTTCTCTTGCTGGGGGATCGATATGATATCACTTAAACTTAATTCCTTAATTTCCTCTTCTCTCTTTTGGCAGATGATGAACTTGTTTGCATATGGTGCTCCGTTGGTGCAACAAAATCAGGCAGCAGCACTTGCAACAAGCAAATGTGCACCTTGTGTTGGTGAGGCACCATCCGAAAATGTTCAAGATGGGAGTACAGGTAGGAACATGAACGGAAGATACCACACCGTTAACACACACACACACACATAACGGAGCTTAGTGATTGATCTTCTTCAGGGATGTACGTTAGTGCTTGATCTTAACGAGTTTAATTTACATGATTAATTGGTATATATAATAATGCATGCTGATCAAAAATATCTTCAGTCCCTTGCTTCGACTGTCTATGTAAACCTTCTATATATAAGAAAAATGTGATCCTTGCATGCATGAAGGTCTTCGCATTTCATTATCAACATCCTTCTCAGAGCCATATACCGGAAAGCATGGATAATTGCCACTATTTAATTTGTGGGATATTTAATTATTTTCCTCAATGGTGCTCTCCACCAAGCATGGTCGCCGATTCGTAGCAACTATAGAACCGGCTGATCTGGTGCATTGTGATATGGCCTGACTCGGACAGGCCCAGGCCTGACTCGAAGAGACTTGGACCATCTTGAACTATCTCGATCCAGCCCCAGTACATATGATACGATAAGGCCGAATCGGCGTGATGCTGATATAGCAAACCACCATGGGCATATGAAAAGGACTTATGCTATGATACAATCACTATGTATTTGTAGGAATTTCCTGTTCTCCAAAGTCTCTTCTTCCCATTTTTGGCTTATCATCATATACATACATATATATATATATATTCTCTTGTACTGAAAAGGATCTGGTTTCTTTATGACCTTTGGATCCATCAATCTGCTCAAGTCACCATCCATGCTTTATGCTTTCTTCACATTTTAACTTTCTTACTTTTACAGGATAAGCAGACAGATGATATTCTACGTACGCCTTACAGGATTTCTAGTTATCTAAAGGGAAGGGAAGCCAAAAAGTACGTCGTTGTTTGTGGGAGTAGTGTGTCATCCATCCTTGTGGATGCATTCCAGTTGGAGCATTCTGTATTGACAGTGCCCCGTTCACTGCACAACAATATCCAGGTCCAGGGATACAAGAGAAGCAGTATTCTATACGTAGACATGACCCTCTGATTATTTTGGATTTGACCACAAACTCCAGCTGAGGACCCAGTTCAACACATCGATCTCATCTCATTGGTCTGCTAATTGGAAGCAACCCACTTTTATTTTTGGACATAGGGAGGTTAATTTTGGCTGAAATTATCAGCAGCTGTACGTAAATGTGTTATCAAAGTTCCGTAACATACGATGGCTTATATTATGTTAACATATTGTTTTCTCTGTTTTGTGACAATATGTTCATTCTAAATAACCATAATCAGTGCGTGGTATCGTTAAGTTCCGACACTACTTTGTACGTTGTCAAACAGGTTAATGCCTGCTCGGATATCTTCATATCTTGATTCGTTGAGAAGTTGCTTGTTCAATTATAAATGAGGAATCATAACCAAGTCCTATCAATATGTGGACTTTCTTTGCAATGGTGGTGGGCATCGATCTCACCATTTGATGTCTCCATTTTCAGAAATTTTAGGGTTCTAAAGCCCGGGCGTCCATTCTGCTGCCCCAATATACGACATAAACCCAAGAGGGGGGTGAATTGGGTTTACTAAAAAATTATCATTATTTTGACTAATTTTGGGCTGTCAAAGATTTGAGATGCTAACTAATTTAGAAGGGCACTGTCACAATCACAAGGAATGGGGGATGGGAAGAAATGGAGGAATCACACCAATGGACAGAGATTTTTATAGTGGTTCGGACTCCCCTTGAAGACCTACGTCGTCCACTCCCCCACACTTGTGCAATATTTTCACACTAAATGCAAACATTCAAACACCACACACAATACACATAGTGAGGAGCGTCCTCACCACGGTGCAAAGAGTACCTTCACATCAAGGACGAAATGCCCACACACAAGATGTTAAAGAGTTGAAAGATGCAATTTTGCCAACGGAAGCACAAGGAGAATGAGATAGAGAAGTGATGGCCCCAAGTAATCCTTGAAGCATATCTCCCCTTGATGTAGCATCTAAGGAGGATTCGAGACATTCACCAATGACCACCCTTCTTAAGCTCCCTTCAGTCTGAGATGCAAGTTGAAGTAAGGATGTGGAGCAATCCAAGGGGGAATGGAAACCTAAGTTTCACTTTGATATAGAGTTAGATTAATCACGGGTTAATTCAACCTGATTAAAGTAATTCGGAGTTAACTTATTTTTAATTTGATAGGAGGGTAGTTAATCTGGGAGTAAGGAGGTAGACTAATCTACTTTTAATCTAATGTGATTTGATAAGTAATAATTAAGTCAGTAATGATGGCAACAAAAATATTATATTCATGTCTCTTTTTAATTTTTTTAATATATCTCTCATCCTCTCTCTCTACCTCTCTCCCTCTCTCACGTCACTCTCTCTCTCTCTCACAAACATACATTAATTACTAGTTTAAGTATATATTTTAATTGAGAAATTTTTATTTTATTATAATTTTAAATTATTTTTAATATATATTATAAATTAAATTTATCATAAAAATAAATTTATTTTGATAAGTAATATCAATTATATCACTAATTAAAATTTAAAGATCAAAAACAACATTAATTATGGGTTTATGTTACTGTCCATCTTTAAAAAAATTATTTTATTTTGATTTTTAAAAATTTTTAATATATTATATGAATATAATATATCATGAAAATAAATTGTATTTGATAAATAACTTCAATAATATCACTAATTAAAATTTAAAGGTTAAAAATGACATTAATTACGAGTTTTGTGTTACTATTCATCCTTAAAAAATTTTATTTTATATTAATTTTTAAATAATTTTAATATATTCTATAAATATAATATACTATGAAAATAAATTTTTTTTAATAAATAACATCAATAATCTCACTAATTTACATTTAAAAATTAAAAATGACATTAATTACGGTTTATGTTACTGTTTATCAAATAATGAATTTTATTTTATATTATTTTTATATATTTTTATATATTTTTAATAGATTTTATATGCTAAATATATCGTTACAATAATAAAAATTTTGATAAAAATTATCTTTAATATTATTAGCTAAAAATTTAAAGAAAACAAAAGTGATGATAAATAATTGTTAAATATATTTTAGTTGAGAAATAAGAGAGAGAGAGAGAGAGGGAGAGAGTGAGAGAGAGAGAGCATGCGGGAGAGAGAGAGAGAGTTGCATTTAATGAGAGGAGAGAGAGAGAACGAAGTGTATTTAATGATAGGATACGGAGAAAACCCATAGAAGTGGGTTTCAAAACTCATAACTAATCATGGGTTAGCCCACATATAAATCAGATTATCTATATTCCTCGATCAATGCATAAAAGGGTTTAATATGGGATTAACTATGGGTTAACTTATGGATAACCCAAAATCAAAGTGAGACTAAAGACCCGTGAGTTCAATTTTTTTCCACTGAAAAAGCATAATCAAAGAGGGGAAACCCTCCCTGTTTATCCCGTCACACAAGCCATTTGTCATTTGTAGGACCAGAGTAGGTAGGATTTCAAACATTCAAAAATTTTGACCAGTCAAAAAGGAAAATGTACTTTTTGGTCGACCAATTAGAGATTATTAGTTGACCAACCAGTTGGTCGACCGGTTTCACAATATTATTAGTTGACTGGATCCTAGACTGAGCCCAATTTTGAGGAACACTTCTTCCTGGATTTTTTGGTTGATTAAGCCTTCTGGTATTGATTAACCAATGTCAGTTCTAGTCCACTTCTAGCTCAATTATTTGATATATCTTTCCGCAATTGTTCCACCTTTTCTTCTTCAACTTGCTTTGATTAATTTTCCTTAAACACACATGATCTTACAATATTGATTAGTTAATTAAGATGATTAGACTTTGGAATAAAATTCGGGTTTGGAGATAACTGTAACGTCCTCAGGTCTCAGATCATATTTATGCGGGTTGCGGATCGTGTCCGTATGAGTTTTGGATTTTAATATTAGATCTTTGGACTCTTAGATAGTGTTTATATGGATTATTTTGGGACCGTGGCGGCGCGTTGAGTTTCTTCACTTTTTCTTAGAATTTTTCTTAGTCAAAATATATTTTTTGAGATTTTTCTAGAGTTCCTATGAATTTTCTAAATAAAATGGGAAAAATAAAATAAAATAAAAATTAAAAACCCTATTTAACCCCCCCCCTCTCTCCCCCTCCGTTCTCTCATCTCTCTCTCGCGTCTCACCCTCACCCGCACTCTCCAATCTCTCTTTCCCCTCTCTCATTCTCACCTCCGGCGGTCGACGGCGGTGGGGAGGTTTGGGGCGGAGCAACGGCGGCTGCGAGCGACAAGGACGAACGGGAGGAGCCTGGCAAATGGCAAGGTGGAGGCGTTTACGGTCGTGGGAGCCGACCATGTGGGGTGGATCGGCGTTTCTTCGAGGTTCCGGTGGTTTAAGGCTTCGAAAGGGTAGGAGGACATATCCCTGGTCTTCCCGTGTGTTTTCCCAGTAATTCCATGTCACGGTGACGCCGAGAGTGGGAGTATTTCATGTCTTAGGAAATATTCGTATTCGGGGATGAGCGATTGTGGACGCACTTTTCGTTCGCTCATTATGTTGTTCGTCTATTCGGATGGTCGATTCGTCTATTAAGTAAGTGGACGTGCCAGTCACAAAGTGACGATTTATTCTGCGCTCGATCTGACTAATCAGACGATTGTGTGATTCGTGTCGGGACCGAAACCCTCCACGCCATAAAGGTCACGACGTCATTTACATCCCCTCTGAGAGGGGAACACCCTTGATTAATCGCCGGGAAAAAGGGGCCTCATGGCCAGAGAATTAATTGCATGGAAGGTCTATTAGGAAGTATTGAAATCTCCGTACGAGGGTGAAAAGAAAACGTTCGAGATCATGTCGGTCATGTGCTGACCATTTAATGTTCGGACGAATGTCCGGCTCGAGAAAAGTGCAATCGTCACGGGAAAACCGAAACATATGTATGCCGGGGTACGGCAAATTTATTGTTCAGAGGAACGAGAAATATTCAATTAAATCCCAGTTAAAGCGGTCAGAAACCAACAAGTTTGTCGGCTCGGTGCAAGATCAAGCCGTGACCATACTGCGGTGGGCCCCCCGCGGTCGAAACAAGACTTGCGTGAGCGTCATTAATATTTCCGGTGCCAAGGGGCAACGGGGGAGTGTCCCGGGATCAGATCCCAGAACCAAAGACGTGTTCAAAGGGAGCGGGCTATAGGCCGATGATATGGGTCAGACAATGACCATAATTAGGACGGACCCGAGGTCTAAGCGTGACCCATGAAGGCCTTATTGATATTCCCATGCGTAGGGTTCGGGGATGACGAGAGTCTTCTCGTTCCATTCGGATTTTGTCGGTCATGCATAGACCACTTTATGTTCGGACAAAGGTCCGTATCGAAGGTACGACATAAACAGAAATAAATCCGTGCGAATGTATGCCGAGTTTACGGCAATTTCAATGGAAGAGCGGAGATGAATCCCAATGGGAAAGAGTCTAGTTTGATGAACTATCAGCCCATAGCAATGTCGGATTACGGCCATATTGGGATGTCTCCCAAGGTCAGAACCCGACTTGGAGGGGCGGCGTTAATGTTCCCTTTATACCGGGTCTTGAGGAGAATGAGGCTGCGGGGCGGATCTCATCATTTTATTATTATTTGAATTTTTATCATTATTAACTCTCATTTCATATGTTTTTGGGTGAATTTGTTATTATTATTACTTATTCATTTTATCATTATTTGTTTATTTATTATACATATTTTGTGCTTATTATCATCATTATTATTATTATTTATTACCATCATTCATTTCTTATTATTATCATTATCATTATTATTTATTTCTTTTATTGTTACATTTTATATCATTATTGTTATATAAATTCCCCCCCCCCTTTTTTTGATTATCGGGTGGATTTCCCTTTTTTATTATCATTATTATGTTTTCCCTTTTTTCTTCTATTATACCCCTTTTGGTGTGATGTCCTGAGCACAAGGTGTGCCGAAATGGGTGTAAGGGAGAGTGAGGAATGAGTGTGCCGCTGGGAGGCTGGGGAGTGAGGAATGAGTGTGCCGCTGGGAGGCTGGGGAATGAGGAATGAGTGGAGGGTGTACTGCTGAGGAGGATGGTTCAGGGGTGCACCGCTGGGGGTAAGAGTGCACCGGGCTAGAGGCTGAAGGGTGTACCGCTGAGGTGTGTTTAGGAGGGTGGAAGGGTGTACCACTGAAGGAAGGTGCAAGTGTACTGGGCGAAGCAGTTGGGGGGACAGGGGGCACGAGTGTGCCGGGATATGTAGGCTGAAGAGTGTGCCGGGCTGAGGCCAATTGGGGAGTGTCGCTGGGGTAGGCCAAGGGAAGTTAGAGGCAATGCCATTGGGGCAAAACCCACATGAACGGGGTGAGGTTTGAAGGGGGGTTCCTGGCTTGAGGTGTTCAGGTGGAGGGCTCCAAACGGCAAGCTTTCCAAATTATGTCATGTGATTGAGTTCCAAGCCTGTGTTCGATAGTCCATTTCTCTGGGTCTTCTTCAGTCCAATTCCTTAAGCCCTGCATAGTTCCTTTATTCTGATTAGAATGTTTTACTATTGCTCATCCCATTTGTTTGTTGCTTCCTTTTGTCTTTTATCTTATTGTTATTTCTGACAAAAATTCGGCAGCATCTCCCCTTGACCCGAGATGGAAGGGGATAACAAGGGACATGCCCACAAGGAGTGGCATGAACCAACAATTTGAGGTGTGTGCCTAGGCAGCCACCTTTGAGAAAACTTCGGAAAACTCGGAGAAAACACCAAACGAGAGACACTAGGCTGACATAGACTGGGGATGCACCGGGTGAATGTATCTAAGGGAAGCTGTGGTACTCAGAGACAGACAATGGGGAGCCATGAAGAAAGTAAAACAGCGAGAAATGCAGACATAGAAGAAATATTTGTAGGAAGATATAGAAAACGTTTGTAAGCTTTTCTTCTATTCCTCATAAAAAGGGGAGAAATACATGGGCTAGTACATTGCAGGGGGGAGAGAATGAAAACAGAAATACAGTGGGGGGAAATAATGGAGCATCTGCTCCTTCCTCTCTCTTTTCTCTTCTTCTTCTTCTTCTCTTCCTTCTTTGCACACAGTCGGTGGTGGATGGAGCAGTAAGGGGGAGCAGGAGCTTCTCCTTTCCTCTCTCTTTTCTCTTCTTCTTCTTCTCTTCCTTCTTCACACGGGATCCTCCCCCTCACCTTTTTTCTTTAGCCCTCTGGGAGGCCTCATTTATACAGATGGACGTGAAATCGTTTCTTCACTGTATTAGAAGTCCAGGTCTCCATCATACCGGATGGCTTCTTGCAGTTCAAGGCAATGAGCTGTCGGCCGAAAAGGTGAGACTACTGGTCAAAAGCAATCTTTTTGTCAGACAGGAGGACTGCTACAGTGCTCGGCCTGCTACAGTGCTCGGACTTCTTTTCCTTCAGTAGCTCGGACTGCTACAGTGCTCGGTCTGCTGCAGTGCTCGGTCTGCTATAGTGCTCGAACTGCTACAGTGCTCGGTCTGCTACAGTGCTCGGTCTTGCTACAGTGCTCGGCCATGCTGCATTTCTCTCTTTGGACTCGGTTGCTACAGTAGCATGGCCTTCTCCAACTTTAGCTCGGTCTACTTCAGAAGCTCGGACTGCTACAGTGCTCGGTCTGCTATAGTGCTCGGACTGCTACAGTGCTCGGCTTTGCTACAGTGCTCGGTACACTACGATGTTCGGCCTTGCTACAGTGCTCGGCACGCTACAGTGCTCGGCCATGCTGCAATGCTCGGCACGCTATAATGTTCGGCCATGCTACAGTGCTCGGTCTTGCTACAGTGCTCGGCCCTGCTACAGTGCTCGGTCTTGATACAGAAGCTCGGGCTGCTACAGTGCTCGGCACGCGGTAGTGCTCGGCCTTGCTACAGTGCTCGGCCCTGCTACAGTGCTCGGTCATGCTACAGTACTCGGCCACGCACTGTAGTGCAGAAGCCAATGAGGTGCGCCGTTAGAGAGGCCAATAAGTGTGTCGTTGGAGAAGGCACTTGGGTGTGTCGTTGGAGAAGCTGAAGAAGTGTGCTGCTAGTGGGCTTGAAAAGGGGTGTACCACTAAAGGGGTATAGGGAATGTGATGTTGAAGGGGCACAAAGGGTGTGCCGCTGGAGGGCATGAACTAGTGTGCCGTTGAAGAGGCACAAGGGTGTGCCGCTGGAGAACCCTTAGGGGCGTGCCGTTGGAGACCACCTTAGGCGCACCGCTGGAGGGCTTGGGATTTTCCTTAGGAACTTCAACAACAAGTGCGAGGACTTGCTGGACGGTAGTATTCTCCGGGGTCTTGGGCATTCAGTCCCTCCGAGATCTTCTTTCTTTAGCTCTGTCCCTGATGCAGAAGCCGGGGAATGTGCTGACATGAATTTTTACGTGTCCACAAATGCCCCCGACCCGCGGGCAGCGAGGGTGAAGGATGAGACAAGCGGTGCCCGTGGGTGAACTTGTCCTTATAGGGTATACCCTTTATTTTCTTTTCTCTCTTCCCCCTTCTTCCTTTTCTTTTTCTTTTTCGTTTCTTTTTTTCTTTTTTTTTCTTTTTTTTCTCTTTTCCCTCTTTTCCCTCTTTTCCTTTTTCTTCTTCTTCTCTTTTTTTTATATATTCTTTTCTCCTCTCTCTCTCTTCTCTTCTTCTTTTTTTCTCTTTTCTTTTCTTCTCTCTTCTTTATAACAACTTTGGATAGCGGGTGTCATGGGTGCCAATGGTGGAGAGTCGTTGGCTCGAGTGCTAATAACTGGGAAGCTGTCGGCATAGGAGGCCGATGGTTGAAAAGCCGGGCCACGTGGGGCCGGGACCCGGGAAGCAGGCTAGAAAAGCGGAAGGATGTTGGGAGGTGGGCTATAGAAGCCAAAGTTGGGGAGGTGGGCCGTAAAGACGGCAGCCGTTGGAGAGTGGGCCGTGAAAGTCAAAGTTGTTGGAAGGCAAACCGCGAGGGCGGAGAGAAGAGTTTGTTTAGTCAATGGTCTGGACGGGAGGTCCAAATCAAAAGGGATATTCGTCACTCGAAGGGATGGAGAGAAGATTTCATTTATTCAATGACCCGGACAGGAGGTCCGAATCAATGGAGTATTCGTCGCCCGAAGGGACGGAGAGAAGAGTTTGTTTATTCAATGATCTGGACGAAAGGTCCAAATCAAAGGGACATTCGTCACTCGAAGGGACGGAGAGAAGGTCAAGTCGTTGACACGGGTTAGTGCCAGTGCAAGGAAAGGGGGTTGATTCATCACCCGAACGGCAGGCTGGGGCCAGGGTGAAAGGATATCTCGTTCTTCAATGCGCCGGGGGTACCGGATGTATGAAAGGTTCCTTAATCTTCTGGCTGGACAGAAGGTCCGAACCAGAGTGGAGAGAATCTTTTAGTTCTCTAGCCGGACGGCAGGTCCGATCTAGAGTGGGAAGAATCTTTTGTTCTCTAACCGGACGGAAGGTCCGATCAGAGGGGAGAGTTACCAATCTATTTATCAACACCGACTAGTTACCGGAAGCTAACGCGGTTCATTCATGGACACGGGGTGAGTGTCCAAGCAAGGGTCTTTCTTGTTCTCTGGCTAGACGAAAGGTCTGAACCAGAGTGAAAGAGTTACAAATTTATTCATCAACGCCGGCAGGCTGCCGAGAGCTGACGCAGTTCATTCATGGACACGGGGTGAGTGTCCAAGCAAGGGTCTTTTTATTCTCTGGCTAGACGAAAGGTCCAAACTAGAGTGAAAAGAGTGACAAATTTATTCATCAACGCCGACGGACTGTCGAGAACTGACGTGGTTCATTCATGGACACGGGGTGGGTGTCAAAGCAAGGGGTTTTTGTTGTTGTTCTCTGGCTAGATGAAAGGTCCAAACCATAGTGAAAGGGGTTACAAATTTATTAATCAACGCCGACGGACTGTCAGGAGTTGACGTGGTTCATTCATGGACACGAGGTGAGTGTCCAAGCAAGGGTCCTTTTTTGTTCTCTGGCTAGACAAAAGGTCCAAACCGGAGTGAAAGGAGTTGCAAATTTATTCATCAACGCCGACGGACTGTCGGGAGCTGACGTGGTTCATTCATGGACACGGGGTGAGTGTCCAAACAAGAGTCTTTTTTGTTCTCTGGCTAGACGAAAGGTCCAAACCAGAGTGAAAGGAGTTTTTTATTCTTTAGCCGGATAGAAGGTCTGATCTAGAGTGGAGAGAAATTTCTGTTCTCTAGCCGGACGGAATATCCAATCTAGAGTGAAGAGAATCTTTTTGTTCTTCTGACTGGGCGACAGGCTCGGACCAAAGTAAAAGGATTTTTTTTTCTTCAATGCGCCAGGAGTACCAGTTGTGAAATCCGAACCCGGGAAAGTGGACCGCAAGGGCCAGAATCGGTGTTGCGGAAGTAGGCCGTGAAGGCTGAAATCGGGGAAGCGGACTACGAGAGCCGCAATTGGGAAGCTAGCTACAAAAGCCAAAATTGGGGAGCAGGCTACGAGAGCCCAAATTGAGGAAGCGGGCTACGGAAGCCGAAGTTGGGAGATTAGCGAGCTGCAAGGGTAGGAAGTAGGCCGTGAGGGCTAAGATTGGGCTGTACGAGCTAGAATTGGGAAAGCAGGCTGCGATAGTCGAAATTGAGAAGCAGACTACAAAAGGAAAAATTGGGAAGTAGGCTGCAAGGAGCCGAAGTTGGGAAGCAGGCTGCAAAGAGCCGAAGTCAGGAAAGCGGGCTGCGAAAGCCGAAATCGAGAAGGCAGGCTGCGGTAGCCATTTTTATGCTATTATTATTAATATTAATTTCTTCATCCAAGCATGCAGGCATTCGTCAGCAGACATAACATAAGTATAAATAAGGTAGCTCCCTCTATAGGGGAAGGGATAGGGACATCGCCCATAATTCGCAGACACGGTGCGGGCCAGAAGGCACAGCTAAGGGGTGGTGCATCCGTCAAGAAGATATCGCATGTCTTGCATGCATAGCTTAAATTCACGCATTTCACCCAAGATAACTCTATGTGGAGTGGAGGTGCAAATGTGTGAGCAAAAGGCCCTAAACATAGGGATATGCAGGTTTTCTAAGTAACACTCGAGGATTACTCTAGCGCCTACATGTGGGTTTCAGGCTCTCGATTTCGGTAGCTTCGCACAGCCCCCATCTGTTTATTTTGGTAGCGGATTTCACCGTTCAGCGTGAGTCTCCTCATGTGTCTCAATGGATATTCCCGGCTACTAGGATTCATCCTTGTTATAATTCTATTGCGGACTCCGCCGTTTGACGCGAGTTTCCTCATGTGTCTCAATGGGGATTCCCAGCTACTAGGCTTCGCCCTTATTATAATTCGCTTCACCATTTCGCGCGAGTCTCCTCATTTGTCTCAATGGGGATTCCCGGCTACTCGGTTCTGCTTCCCTCTCTTTTTTTTGCATCATTTTTTTTAAGTGGGGGTAGGCAGCTTTTTCCTCACGATTACCCTTCACGCGAGTGCAGAAATTCGAGCATCCGTGGAGTGCTAAGAAGAAAGTCGGGCAATCACTATGGTTGAAGACAATTGAACACATTAAGTGCGAAGTGGGGGAGCGTTGCCTTAGGTTTATTTTGTGAGTTGGGCTTAGCAATTTAGCCATGACTCTTCCCCTTGACGTGTGCACCCGCCATAATTGGGTTCCCTTCGAGTGCGTGCCGCGACCCACGTGCATCCGGAATCGGGGCAGCATTATTTAGCAAGGAAACAAGGTCCTAGAAAAATTCAAGGAAGTGTGTTATTCTATATTATAAGCAAGCATGCAAGCAGGACAGCCAAACATTTCATGTTTTGTTTCTTTTTTTTTGTGTAAGAACATACTATCGTTACGTATAAGTGTAGTGGTAGTAAAAGTATTAGGGAAGCAGACCACGGAGGGCCGAAAGGACATCAGGGAAGCGGGCTATAGAAGCCGAGGGACATTGGGAAGCAGGCCATAAAGGCCAAAAGGAAGCAGGCTGCGAGAGCCCAAGTTGGGAAGCGGGCTGCGAGAGCCAAAGTTGGGAAGCGGGCTATAAAAGCCAGAATTGGGGAGCAGGCCACGGAGGCCAAAGGGGAAGCAGGCTACGGGAGCCAGAATTGGGAAGCAGGCCATGAAGGCCAAAGGGGAAGCAGGCCATGAGAGCCAAAGGAAAGCAGGATACGAGAGCCAGGGGGAAGCAGGCCACGAAGGTCAAAGGGAAGCGGGCTACAAGAGCCAGAGGGAAGCAGGCTACGGGAGCCAGAATTTGGAAGCAGGCCGCGAAGGCCAAAGGTTGGAAGCAGGCCGCGAAGGCCAAAGGTTAGGAAGCAGGCCACGAAGGCCAAAGGGAAGCGGGCTACAAGAGCCAAAGTTGGGATATTAAAAAGTAGGCTGAAAAGCCAAGAGATATTGGGAGCGCGATGGGCCGGATGGATTAATCATGGTAGTGGACCTTGACCGAAATGGCTGAGCCAAAAGGAGTTGGGTAGCGAGCCGTGTGAGGCTGAAGAGAAGGGTCTCTTTTTTGATTCTCTGGACGGAGAAGGATCCGAACCAAAGTGAGAGGTTGATTCTTTAATTCTCTGGCCAGAAAAGGATCCGAACCAAAGTGAAGGGTTGATTCTTTAATTCTCTGGTCGGGAAAGGATCCGAGCCAAAGTGAAAGGTTGATTCTTTAATTCTCTGGCCGGAAAAGGATCCGAACCAAAGTGGAAGGGTTTATTCTTTTGATTCTCTGGCCGGGGAAGGACCCGAACCAGAGTGAAAGGTTGATTCTTTGATTCTCTAGCCGGGGAAGGACCCGAGCCGGAGTGAAAGGTTGATTCTTTGATTCTCTGGTTGGGAAATGATCCGAACCAAAGTGAATGGTTGATTCTGTTGGGTGGCCAAAGGCCGCAGGTGGAGTTTCTTGTTGTCTTGACATCGGTCGGCTTAACGCCCCGTCGGCGGAATGCTTTGTTGGTTTAACGCCCCGTCGGTGAAAGGTTTAGTCGGTTTAACGGTCCGTCAGTGGAAGGTTTAGTCGGTTTAATGCCCCGATGGCGGAAGGTTTAGTCGGTTTAACGCCCCGTCGGCGGAAGGTTTAGTCGGTTTAACGCCCCAATGGCGGAAGGTTTAGTCGGTTTAACGCCCCGTCGGCGAAAGGTTTGGTCGGTTTAACGCCCCGTCGGCGGAAGGTTTAGTCGGTTTAACGCCCCGATGGTAAAATATCTTTCGGTGTAACGCCCCGATGGCGGAGTATCTGTCAGTTTGAAGCCCCGATGGCTGAACATCTTTCGGTTGAAGCCCCGATGGCTAAATATCTTTCGGTGCAACGCCCCGATGGCAGAGCATCTGTCGGTTTGAAGCCCCGGTGGCTGAATATCTTTCGGTTGAAGCCCCGATGGCTAAATATCTTTCGGTGCAACGTCCCGATGGCGGAGTATCTGTCGGTTTGAAGCCCCGATGGCTGGACATCTTTCGGTTGAAGCCCCGATGGCTAAATATCTTTCGGTGTAACGCCCCGATAGGGGAGTATATGTCGGTTTGAAGCCCCGACGGCTGAACATCTTTCGGTTGAAGCCCCGATGGCAGAATATCCTCGGTTCGGACGAAAGGTCGTGACGCCGATCATGTGAGAGGTTTATTGGGTGGATGGCCAAAGATCGTAGGTAATAGACTATGTCTGCCTCGGGACATTCTTTCATTTCTTCTCTTCTTCCTTTGTGTGAAAAGGCGGGTGCGAAGACCACGTCTGCCTCGTAACTCTTCTTTCTTTTCTTCTCTTCTTTTTTTATGTGGAGAGGC